>JAQGBH010001621.1:0-30729 GCA_034698265.1 Sminthurinus aureus | reverse complement strand
GTGAGGCAGCTTTTCTGAAAGCCAATCGCATTTTCAACAACTTTCTCGCTTTGACCATTGTTGAAAAGTCCCGGGGTTACCCGCAAAAACGGCGTGAAAGGAAAACACGCTGCTAGTTTCACACTTATACTCCCTACTGTATGCATCTGTTCATTCTTACAAATCCTTCAACGAGCGATAAGAGACCTTTTTCTCTACCCTCTCTCGCTCTCTATACTCTATATAAATGTCCAATGTACAATGTACATGCATACATGATTCCTTATATGTTGAATCCATGCGATAAAAATTCCTTTCAGTATACGAATAAACACTCTCGTTGATATTATATGTTGAATGTTGAAGAATACGGATCCTCAAGTTGATACATATGTACATGAATCTTCAATCTTCAGTATATAAAGTACATAATAATAATATATACACAATACACAATACACAAAAATAATACTTGTCGATTTAAAATACTTTCCTCGTCATGTTACATGCTAAGTGCATAAATACATGGGGATAGGGACTCAAACGGAGGGTGTAGAGTGTAGACTGTAGACTTTGACTCCATTCAGTATGTATTCATCCCGAATCCGAATCCAAATCCAAAATCCTATCATGTAAACAATGTATAAATATGTACATATTTTCCTGTGTAATGAGCGAGGACGAAATTTCGTAGAGATGATAGGGAGATTTGAAACAAACCCTCATTCTTTTTCCCTACATGTGTATTGTGTATTGTGTATACTGTATGCTGTATGCATAATGGAAGTGATTCCCATATGCATTCTTTATGGAAAGTCAGATGACGTCTGATTCAACTTTGTCAATTTGTACATTATACCATATTCGTTATACAATCAAATGAATGAGTGAGCGAATCATTTTATTCTTCATTTCATTTCCTCATGGAGAAGGTAGAGTAAAAGTCCTCCACGTTTTTCTTTCTCTTTACCTTAAAATCAAAAGTAAACATTTCAAAAGTATCTGTGTACAATACAGAATATAGATACAGTAAATAAACAAGTAACAAATAGTAAAACACTGTAAAAATTTAGACTTTAGACTTGATTGATTTTTTAAAAATATATTGGAAACCGTAGGTTAAAACTCAAAATTTGCGGATTGCTAATTATTGCTAATTGTTTTTATTTATATTTTGTTTTGATCTAGGAAAGAAGCGGGCGCCAAATGTTACAACTTACAACTGAAAAATGGATTATGATGAAAGAAATTACAAAATCGGATTAAGATAACAAACAAGAAACAAACAGTGGTAGTGATTTTGTGATTGTGATTGTGATTGTGCTTTAAACAGTCGCTACCGTCGGGATCAAGAAAAGAACAGATAAATGTTTTGCGTAGGACAAGATCAAGATCAAAAGGACAACAAGTCGAGAAGAAAAATATGAGATGGACATAAAATCTGTTGGATGTTAAAAGAACATCCTTAGCTGGAGAACAGTTGAAAACTTGTTTGAAAGAAAAATAGTAAAAGTTAAAAGTATTGTACAATTTCAGATGTCAAACCGTCGGCGATAACTTGTAAATTCTAAATTGAAAGATTGTCTGTGTTTCTATGTGAGTTTTGGGTTTTGGGACGATGTGAATGTGACCGTTTAACTCGTAAAATGTTAAAAGTTAAAGTAATGTCGCTAAAAGTTGTTGACTTTGTGTTCTTTCTATCGTCTTTGTCCTGTTCTTCATCCTTGTCCTTGGCTCGACGTCAATGTGTATTTGTCTTGATCCTCATTCTCCATTCTCAACCTCGTCGATAACTTTGACACCATCATGTGTAGTGTGTAGTGTGTATGGTGTGAAATGTGTGTGAGTTCTGGTTCTGGTCATGTATGTTGTCCACGTCAGGTGTAAAAGACTCCCTTCAACGTTCATTTCCTGTGCAGTTTACAGTGTACAATGTACAATACAGCGTACAAATAACCAAGTAGATAGAAATTTACTTTCCTCCTCAAATAAACTACTACAAACTACAAACTACAAGTCAAGTGAACATAACTTATCCCCAACACACACAAACACACACGCTTCTCTCTCTCTCTCTCTTTCTGTCTGTACAACATAGCAAAAGTTTTGACGTTCAAAATTTTTAAAGTTGTTGACTCTAAACTCTAAACTCTAGACTCTTCGTAACCTTCAACTTTGGTGCAACTTGCACCAAACTCCAAAACTCCAAAACTCCATTGACTTTGACTTGGACATTTTTGGAATTTTGTGCCATGTATTTGCTCTTTCCTGACTCCTGACACCGTGTACAATGTACAATGTAGAAGCTGCAAAAAAAACAGGACAACGTCAACGGTACACATTACACATACAAAGTGTACGTTTAAACTTTAAAGAGACGGACATAAAAACATTTCACATTCCAAATTCCAGTCGTGCTAAATTTTAGTTGCTCCTTCTTTAAGCACTACTTGTTACTTCTTAAATCTTACACATTTCAAATGAATTATTATAAACTATGTTTTACTACTTGCAATGCCAATGACATAAAATATGGAAAAGCTATCATATTAAATATTATGCATCATATTCTCAAATCTTTAAAACATCAATACTTTGTCATTTGTAACTAAAGGCTAAAATTAAAGGGACAAAACAGGAATTAGAGGGAGGAAAAACATGCTGATAACACGCATAAAATTACCAAAGACGTGTATGTTTTAACAATATAGCTCTAAACTCTAAGCTCTAGTGCAAAAAACTACATAATATTTATTTATCCTCCTGCCAATTTAAATTTTACCCACTACTGACTGCAAAATGAGCTTTGAGAACTGGGAGTGACCAAAAAAAGAAACAACTCGAGCGTCGGAAGCTGATCATAAAATTTATATGAGAGAAAAATGAATTATTTCCTCTAGCCGATTTATCACCTATTCTGCTTCAACAGCTAAACTCAAACACTGACTTTTGAGATTTTGTATTGTGTATTGTGTGTAGTTTTGTATTTTATTTTGAAAGCGCTGTTGCTCCTGCAGTTTTCTACAGGATAAAGTCTACATGTATTATTATTTGTATAGTTGGAAAGGAGCAAAGTGAGAGAAAAGAATCATATTTTTGCTATAGTGCGAAATACAGTGTTGTTTGACTATGCATAAGTGAGTGTGTGCAAGTGTGTGTGTTTTAATAAGTAATGGGATTTGACTGGCTAGAACTTGTACGGAAATAAATATGTTCCGTGTTTTGAACAGTCTGGAGTCTAGAATCTAGAATCTAGAAATGACATAAATCTTGTCTTTGAAAATTACGAGATAAGCTTTTACCCCTTCCTTCTTTTCCTATTAGACCAGAAACCAGGAGCGAGCTACGAACAGAGATACAAATACCAAGAGATATTTTGTGTTGTGTTGACTTGTGACTTGTGTTGTGTTGTGTGTGCAAAATACGCGTGTTACACTGTGGGAAAAAATGGAGTGAGTGTGCCAAAGCTGTAAGCTCAAAATTCAAAAGTCAAAACTCAAGCTGTTTTTGATAAATTGTTCAAAATTCAAAAGTGCATTTATTCCTTTTTTTCCACCACCTCCCTAAACTTTGTTCCTACTCTCCTGGTTCTTTGATTTCTTTCCGAGTGAAAAGTGAAATGAAGTGCAAAATCGAGTTTAACACTTTACACTGTACACAGAGAAGAGAAAAAAAGAAGATAAAGTTGTAAAACTCTTGAGAACAAATCCAAATCCAAATCCGGATCCTCACAAACATCTGAAGGAATTAAATTCGGATGTTTCCATTTATTTATTTATTCCACACACTTTGAAATCACAGCTCCAGAGTCAAGAGTCAAGAAGAAAGCCGAGGGATTCATGAATCATTTCCTTGAGATAAAAAAACAAGTGAAAAATGAATGAATGTCTCTCTTGTGATTTGCCTACAAATAAGTAAATGTTTCCAGGTTCAAGGTGTGTAGTCTAATAAATAGGTTCAATGTTCAATGTATCAACAAGAAGATGAACAAAAAATAGAACACAATTTACAATTTACTTGAATTCGTATTCAAGAGTTTTGTGACTTGTCAAAGTTAAAGTTAATATCGTATGATGCTCAATGCTTCAAAAATGTTGGAAAACGGCTTTAATTGTTTTTGTTCCAGTCATAAGTTTTCTTGTTACGGTGTCTAGTGTCCAGTGTAAAAAGAAACAAATAACAAAGTTACGATTAAGCCATTACCGTTGAAAATAGAAAATTGAAAGCCAAAGGACAATGACAAAGAAAGTTACGAAATACAGATATTTTTTGGGATGATATTAGTACGACAGAAGACAGTCAAAGCAAATGTTAGATGGAGTAACATTTTTTACACCAGGAGAGAACCGAGACAAGGAAGGAAAGGAAAGTGCCCATAAATTTTAACCTGAATCATTTATTTCACATTCACTTTGATTTCCATTTAATTCAATAACATTCAACAACATTCAATGAGAAACAAGAAACAAGAAACAAGGATTTTGGTGTCGGCTCCTGTTTTTTTCTCAGTTTTCAGTGTTCACTCGTAAAAAGAACGAGTCCCAAATGGAAAATTACTTGAATGGATGTTGGACGTGGTTGTAAAGTTTAAGTGAACTGTCCATTCCTTTGCCCATCGCCCAGCTGCCCTCTCCTCCATCCTCAATTCTCAAGAAACAAAAAGAGTAAATGAAAAAATCCATTCGATGCTGAATGCTGAATGCCGACCTCCCCAATTCAACCAGTATCAGTCTCAGTCTCAGCCACAACACTTCTTTCCACTACTCACCAACCCAAACCACACCACACTACAAAATACAACGTACTATATGATATTGACATTGATATTGGTGTTGTGCGGTGTTAAAATAAACCCTAGTGTTTTTCTATTTAGATTATAGATTCTAGATTTTAGAGAAAAATTATTTTGAGTTGATTTGAATGAGCTGCAAAATGAAATGTGATGCATAATAAATTAATAATACAAACATATCTAGAATCTAGAATCTAGAATGTAGAATATTTGGATGCATCTTGATGAAAAATCAAAGTCAAGCCTCAAATCTTGAATTTCTCATGTGTTTCAAGTTTGAATGTCAGTGACCGTATAAAGTATAAAGTGCATAACATCCGACTGCGATCGACTACTCGTTTTCCATTTATTGTTTGACCATGGAGACTACCGCTGAAGAAATGGATATTGACATTTCTACTTCTTCTACAAGTGAAACGAATCGGAATAATAATAATAATAATGATCAAGGTGGCAGTAGTAAAAGAAAGCGGATTGTGACTTGCATGGGGTTGTCTTCGTCTGCTCCTTCGCCTTCTTCTTTTTCTCCCTCCCCAAGATTGCCTTTACTTTATCCAGCTGATGCCATTGAAATTGAACTCAATAGAAGAAATATAACCGCCCTGGCTCAACAATTCCTCCAGGCCAATGTCTGCAAAGAGAAACTCCGACCTCGAATATTCCCGGTAAGGAGCATTTCTAATGTCTAATGTACAGTATGCCATACTTTGCTACTAGTTGTTCAAATGTAAAACATTTTAAGATTCAATTTCGTCTTGAGTCTTGAGTCTTGAGTAATCACAATAAGGAGTTTACTTGGAATATAAAATCTGAAAAAGCTTTTGTTTTTTGACAAAAAATCCCCTAACTAAAACCAACCAACAAAAGATGGAATTTATATCTGTTTTATATGCTGATACAAACTGTGTAGCTGGGGAAAGTATATTTATATAACGTCTGTCAACATATTGTCTGTAGTCTATACTCTGTACTCTATACTTGATACGGCCGAATACACACACAATCCTACACATTACACATTACATGTAGAATATACATGAAGAGAATTGCGTACCCTTCTGTTCTGTCATTTTATTAGGCTTTCATGCAATATAATTTTTCATGACATTTCATCAATTTCCTGAGGGACTAAACTTCCATCTACATGATATGATTTGATGTATCCATCTTCTGTCTTCCCTCTACCATCTACAATATGTCATGCACACATATGTGAACCTATACATTTATTGTATATCGGTATTCATATCCACGGTGTAGAACACTTTGTGCATAGATATATCGACCGTTTCTTCTCTTCCCTTTTTCTTCCTTTCTTGACATCCGTCTTTTTCTTTTCTCCGTTTTCTCAATTTTATTCTTTCCCGTTCATTTTCACTTGCTTGTTCCAACTTCCAACACACAGCAGACCAACAACCAACATATCATAAGCATCAGCAAGCTCACATGTGTGAATTTAGAATTTAGAACCATATTGAATTTTTGTATCGTCTTTTGTCTTGTTTTGGTTTATTTTTCTTTAATTAAAACTCATAGATTGAGCCCAAATTCATTTGAATTCGAATTTAAATGAATTCTTACAACAATGCTAGTTAATTGTAAATCAGAATTAAACTATTAAGTACTAAATAAACAGGCCGGAGCCTGGCATTCAAAATATGTGGAAAAGGTATTTTCACAAAGATGTAAAAGGCTGTAGTTGGGAGTCAGGAGGAAAAGATGCAAAGACAGATGTAAGAGATGCTCTTTGTCCTTTGCATTGTGCATTGCTCATTGCTCAAGAAGACTTGTAAGAAATACTGACGGAAGCGGAAGGAAATGCACCATTTTTTCTCTCCAGGGTTGCAAACCGCAAGAGACAAGAGACACTTGGCTAGGAAATAGATATACAAAGGTCGGATGCGGCTTGGTCAGAAATCGAAATCAAAATGCAACACAAAAACAAATGTATGGTCAATGGTCATTGCTTTCTCCGTTCCATAAGGAACAAGGCAAGCTGATATATGTGTAATGCGTATTTGTGCAATATAGATGCTACGCTTTTTTCTAATATTGTACGAGTATGCTCAATGCTCAGTGGTCATTTTTAGGGAAAAAAGTCTCCTTCTGTCCTGTCAGCTGCACTGTTTTGTGCTGTGTAGATAGTAGATAGTAGATAGTAGATACATTCTGTTGCAGGAGAAAGGAGGAACTATGGACCACTTACATATTTCCGCTTTCTAGCCACCGCAGGTTTTCTCTCACTGATCAATATAATATGCATTATGCACAATGTGCATTGTACATTGTGTTTTGTGTATGTATAGTATGTACTAATATTAGTTTGTGTAAGGAAATGGCCTGCGTTTTCTTGATCTTTATCTTAATGTCTATTTTGAGAATTCAAGATTCAAGGTTGAGGATTCAGCACACCCCAAAACTTTCCTGTTGGCCCATAGAGTTGTTGTACTTCGCAGTCTGCAGTGTACACTGTACGCTGTACATGGGGTTAAAACTCAAAACATCAACATGAGAGTTTTTTCCTTGCATTTTTATTTTGATAGCTTCTTTTTTAGATTTTACATGATTCTTTATTCTTCATTCAAAACTTTTCTACTTTCTACTCAACGCAAACCACACATGTACAATTTATGTACAATTCCCAGAATCTAGAATCTAGAACCCAGAGTCCAGAATACCAAAAATAAACATAGTAAATAAATATGCACTTCCAGTGAGCTTCCAGTTTCAATTCCAACTTAAAAGACGTAGAGAAACTTTTCACTCAGGAGAAAGGCCAACTGAGATTTGATGCATTTTCTTTTCCTTTGTATTTTGTATTGTCCCGTTTTCTATGGTGTTTTGTATTTTGTATTTTGTATTGCAGTTGACTGCATGTTGCATTGGAATTTGGAAGTTGGAATTTCCCATGTTTGCCTACCATTTGACTCTAGACTACAGGCAGAAGTGGAAAACGTAGGAAAAGAGGAAATTGAACAAACATAACCATAAAGAATTGTCTAAATAGCCAATCCAATTCAATTCAATGCAATGAAATGCAATGCAATGCAATACGGCACAAAAAGGGAGAAAAAACCCAAAGCAGGGACCCAGATTTTATTATGTTGTTGGATCGGATTTGATGCTGAGAAAAATACTAGAATAAAATGGACTATTTATAAACTCACGTCTGGTCTGACTATATAAATAAAGAAGGAAAGAAAGAAGAGGAAGAGAAGGCTCAATTGTGTAAATTCATGCACTTCTTCTTCCTCTTCTCGTTCATTCCGAATCCGGAATAATAGAATTCAATTTCCATCCGATTCAAAAATACTCATTAGGGACCCATCACCTATGTAAATGAGGGAAATGAGAATGAGAATGAGCATTGAGCATTGAGCAGTCTCCTTCCCTCCCTTTTTTATCAAAGGATTAGGCATCCGGCATATATGTAACATGTAGCGCAGTGAGTGTTGTGTATTCTGCATTGTAATATTACGTAATACCTTTTCCATTATTTTTATGTCATATCGTATAATGTGCATTAGGTCTATTGTCTATTGTGCACTACTTTGCTATTTCTTACCCTAAAGAGTCAATTTCAATTGTACAGAGAAGGATGAAGATTTCCTTAAATATAAACATCAACATAACATTTCCTCCACCAAACTCTATTAAACTTGAACTTTCGTATATCCTATGAGGAAAAGAAAGGGAAAGAAATTCATTTTTAATTAAATTTTATCATGTTTATTTTGATTTTCACATGTATAAATATAGTTGCGTGTTTGTTTGTGTTTTGCATCTTGTATTTTATATTTTGTATAGGTTTTAAATGAAATGAAATGAAGGGTGTGCATTGTGCATGTATTGCACATTGTATATGAAAGATGATAGTGTAAAATTATCACGTACACATAAAAGGAAAAGGGGTGAGAGTTGCTTTTGTTTTTCACATTTTCCATGTATACACTATACAGTATCTCGTCAAAAGCTCAGGAATAATAATAATAGAAAACAACAAGAGGGGAAAATAATGAAATTATTACAGAGGTGAATTGAATTTTTATGTGGTAATTCAAATTATGTACAAAATTTTAAACTTTTCCAACACCCAACACCCAACACAAAGAAATTTACCACGTACAATGAAGGATGAATCTTATACATTTTCTACACAATATTTTCAAACAAGCGATACGTGATGCGCCCTTTTCTTACACACTTTTTCATTGGTCAAAAGAGAATAAAATTCTAAATTCTGAATTCTAAACGAGCTTTCATTATGTAGACAGTCGCCAATTTCTCCAAAGGAGTTTGAAGGAATTGCTGGGGAAAAGGGAGAAAGAAAGAAGGAGGATTGCGTTGAAGTCTCTTTCGTCTTTTAATTAGTCGTGGCCGTGCCTGTGTATTGCTTTGATCGTAGCATGAATAAATGTTCGTCTAGAATCTAGAATCTAGAGTCTAGAATCTACAAGTTCATATCATAAATTTATGTACGCTGTACGAATATACGCCGTACGTTATACATTGAGCTTGTTTTAATCACTTGTGTTGAAATCATTTAGATGGAGATCACGTATGGAGCTGTCGACAGAGTTCCAACGCCTTTCGTCTTTGCCTCGGATGTTTCTTTCCGACGACAACGGGAAGGAGAAAGAGCAAGAGAACGAGAACGCGAGAGAGAAAAGGAACAGCAAAATTCAAAAGAGAAGGAAAAGGAATTTGGTCGACCAACTATTTTATCCAAGATTTCTAAGATTTCTAAGATTTCGCCGGCTCTGGCTCTTGCACAAAGGACCACAAAGGATGAAAATGAATCCATTTATCCGGCCTACACAATCAAGCGCAACTACAATTACAACTACGACGAAAATGATGGAAAACAACAGAATGTCAACGAGTTTCTGGAGAGAACAACAACCGAATTTTACAGCTGTATCAGCAGTAATTTCAGGTACGTACAACTTTTAATTTATTTTTCCTGGCATTTACCGATATTTTCATTTTTTAAAGTTTCATTCATTCACCTGGAGAAATAAGTATTTTAAATTTTAAGCTTTGAGCATTCAGCTTGACAATTTTCATGAGTTAAATTGTTAGTAGTGAAATAATTTTAAATTGAAAATAAAAGGATCAAAAGGCATAGGAATTTTCCACACGTTTTCAGATCAATCTTGGCTTGAAACAATTAGTACTATTTTGATACTTCCCCTCCATTCACATTCAGCATTCAGCATTCAACATTCAACACTAATGAATAATGACTTTGGCTTAATGTAAAGAGAAAAAATTTTAAACTAAGGTCCCAGAAAATCTTTTCAGTTGTGAATTATGATAAATTTAAAGGAGCTTAAAACTTGAAACTAATATATACAAAAGTCAGGAGTCCGGAGCCAAAAGTATGGAAAATATTGAGCCTTTCTTTCATGTGTTTTTCCACACTTTTCCCCTATTTTCTATTTTTTATCACCAGGACGCCACGTCAACTACTGAGTAGACAAATGTTTTGAAACTCTGAAACGATCCCCCACGTAGCAGAGTTTGAAATTAGAATTTGAAATCCAAAAGAAACAACAAGGTGCAAACCTTAGAAATTTTTGGAGGTTCGGGTGTTTTAAAAGTGTAAAATACATATTGTATTGCACAGAAAAGTGTTTTAAAAAGGTGGAAGCGTGTTTCTCAGCAATTTTTCAATACTTATCTCATCTAAGGGCATTTGACGGAATTTGAAAAATCAAAACTTGCAAACTGCCTTTTAAATACCTTGAGCACAATCACATGCAGAGCAAAAAAAGTAGTGGACGTTGAGTGGCTTGGCCTGATTTGGCTTTTAAAGTTTCACCTGTTTTCTACATCCATTTTTCACTTTCTAAATTCACAATCTAAATGCTTTCACCTTTCAAAATCTTTTCAGCAATACTACTCATGGTGTTTGTTTGTTTGCTTGTTTTCTTTTACATATGATAATTGCACAAAATCTCTAGCTGTTAGCCTTGGTGGAGGAAAGGTACACTAGCTAATTCATTTTAATTATCATTATCACTGAGCTTGACCATAATGATTATTTGTAAAGGGAAAATGAGAGGAGAAAGTGTAGAGTGTAGAGTGTAGAGTGTGTGCATGATGAAACAATGACACGGAAACTTGGTCTATTTTAATCTAAACTCCACAGCTTATTCCTCCTTACCTTTTCCCAGCACAGCCAAGGGAAAATGGAAATAGAAATAGAAACAAAAGTAGCAAACCCTTTCCCGGCATCAGAGCACATTATACATAAACTTGTGTGCAATGTCGAAAAAGACGTGCGATAAAAACTCACTCAGGAACAAGAGGGAGTGGAGCACGGAAGTGAGCCGTCTTAATGAGAAGCGTCATGCAAGAAACAAAAACAAAAGAGAGTGACCACATGTCAGAATCTCAAGAATTACGATCACACAAACACACAAACAGCTGCGTTTGGACAAATAGATACAAAAATTAAAATGCCTACATTTTTACTATTTTCGCTTTTCTTACTTCTCAGTTCTCACTTGTTACTAAACTTAACGTGATTTGTTGCTAGCTTCTTCATTTACATAAATATCCATCATACTAATTTTCTTGGGCTCATCTCATTGATTAAAAAAATCATCCTCAATAATCAATGATCATCAGTAAGATTGAATGAGAGAGATTTGGAAGGAAAATCTCATAGAGAACTTATTTGTTCTTTTAGGTCGATTTCTGCCGGTTTCTCATAAGCTTGGGCAAACTTGCCAAAAGACAAAAGCGTCTCATGAAAATTACTGTATCTAGTATCAAAAATTAGGAATGGAAAAATAAAAACCATTAAGAAATCGGCAGAATTTTGTTACGGAATATTATTGCTGGTAGTATCGTTTAACTAAATTATACCTTGTTACTTTTACCTATTGATGATCCAATCAGCTGGCTTAGGCTGTTCTTTTCGATTTTTGATACGGCCTCTTTCATTTCATTTGATTTCATTCGGTTATCGTAGTGTAGTCGTGGTTTTGTAGCAGTAATAATAGAGTCATTTTTCCTTTTCCTTCCTTTGTACGAGGTTTGACGATTGCGAGAAAGGGAAAATATTGTAATGGAACATTTATTTACACAAAAAATTGAGCACTCTTTCATCGCACCGTATTAAGTCAATTAAATACTACTGTTTACAAAGGAGCTAAAATGATTAATTTACAAACCTGATGCTTACAATTGTTAATTGGATAATCAATAAAGAAAAAAATGAAAAAACCTGTTCTGTGGTTTGACAAAGGCATATGAAAAGAAAGGAGAAAAGAAAAAAAGTTTAGAGAAAGAATTCTTGTAATGTAAAAAAAGATGTTTTTTCTACTCCCAAAACTTTCTGTGTGACACTAATAAATCCAAAATCTAGAATCTAGCATCTAGCGACTTGAAAGTACCAATTTAACTCATGTCCTGACATCCACTTTTGTTTTGAGGTCTCAAGTCTAAAACCTAAAGTAGCAGGACGTTTTAAAAGTTTGAGAATAAATGAGAAAAATTTGGATTTCGAGTTGGATTCGGTAGCGGATTAATTTTGAATTTTACACGAATGGAAAATGGAAATGACAACGGAGTAACAGACTTTGTGATGTTTACATAAAACATTTCCAGAATCTGGACGCTTAGAAAAATGTTGTAAAACTAAACTAAAAGGGATGATGATAGTGACGAGTGACTAGTGAAAAAACATGATTAGAGACAAAATGACACGTTTCCATTTCATTGTTTTCATTCTTCCCGAAAAATGAAGAAGAATGAATTCAACATGATACACGAGCAAGGAGCAAGCGAGCAAAGGAGTTAGCGAGCTTCAATTCTACAATCATTTTTACAGTAATTTCCATTTTTCTCATTTTCTTGTCGCTTTGGTTCTCGTTTGGTTTGCTTTTGTTTGGTTGGTAGGACAAAACTTTGACTTTGACTTTGTTACTTTTCGGATTAGTCAGGTTTGGAAAAAAAAAAAGCGGAAATTGGTAAAAGTTTGTTGAATGAAACTTGGAGCCACAGCCTAAAATCCAGAATCCAGAATAAAAAGAATTAGAATTTCAGTTGGGTTTCAAAGTAGTAGAAAATAGAAAATCCTTTGATTTGTGCGTAAAACTCATGCTGAATCTGTACGGCGTCCTCCATGTCAATTTCAATGTCGATGTCGACATTGGCCTTCACACCGGCAATCGACACAAGGACACGCAGAAGGTACATGTAAACTTCTTAATTTTAGAACGGGACAAAAAAGGCAAACACACAAACGCATAAATCGAGATTCTAGATTCTGGTATCGGTATTTTCAGTATTTGTATTTGTGTAGGAATCGGAACTGCAGCATCGAATTGGTATTGAGCATTGAGACTCTTGGAGCGGCAGGGTTTTTGAAGTTGGTCCTTTTTCATCTTATTTTATGCAGGAGGAGTTGCAAGATGCAAGAGTTTTCTCATAGTTTTGTACGTGTGTTGATTGTGATTTTCTAAAAGTGCCATTGGCACCGGCAACCAGCAACTGGCAACTGGCATCCACATTCGCTTGCATATTGCATATGCGTTTCGTGTTTGGTGTTTGATGTGCAATGTGCTTTCCTATTTGCCTCTCAAGTTTTCTCACTTTCGCTCTCTTTTCGTTTGCTACGACTGCGAATGGAGCGTCGAGTCAGGAGTGACAACAGCGAGGACGTGAAGTTCAAGTTCAATTTTTTCATGCATTTCACAAACTCCCTTTACACATTCTCGCATATAAATTCCTTGTTCCTCGTGCATCAATTTATTGTCCGTCGCTCTCGTCCTCGTCCTTCTTCATCATCGTCATTGCCATTGCCGTCTTTGTCGTGGAGCCCAATTCAGTACACACTGTACACTGCACACGCGAGCTGCATTTTCCTTCAAAAAATTATAGTTTTTCACTTCAAATGCCGTGTTAACGGTACGATTCGTCACCAATCCAATCCAATCCCTTCCATTCAATTTCTTCTCACGCCTTCATTTTCTCAATCTTTCTCCTTCCATCTTCGATCCTCAATTCTTGATTCGAATAGTTATGACAAAATGTGATCAAGATGGACTTGTAGTTTATACACTAAAATTGCTCCGGTTGAAATTAAAAAACTGAAATGCTCAACAGGGTGATCAAAATTCTAAATTCCCGAGTCCAGCGTTTCATGTCAGAAGTCAGGAAAGCAGGAACCATTAAAAAAGTTTCTTTTCCGCTCTTTACATAGAAAATAAAAAGTATTACTTTGTGCATGCATGTGTGTGGTAGAAAAACTACAAACAAACATACATACACGGGTGTATTAATAACCTTGAAAAAAGTGGAGGGATTTTTTCATAATATAAATAATAAATAATCTGCCGCATTGATAATATGATTGTGATACTCGGATTTAAGTTTGTACCTTGAAAACCGTAGCGTAAATCTTGAAATGTTTCATATAAAATAAGTAAATAGTAAGTAGTAAATAGAAAATAGTAGCCATTCCATTGCAGTCCACAATCCACGTCTACATCCACAACGGCATCCGCATCCTGGATATTCTGGATTCTAGATTCTGGATATTGCTCTTCATCCCCCGTAAAAAGATATTACATTTCTTTATTTCTCCTTTCTCCTTTCCCTACACTGGATCGTTATATAAAATGTCTGTATACTAGTATTTTTCGGCTTAAACAACTGAATCGGCTTCTGATTCAGTTTGACGGAAATTGTAGCTTTAGCTGTAGAACACAGGACACAGAACCCAGGATGTAAAACATAGAATGTAGAATGTCACCGCACAACGTACAACGTAGAACATAGAACGCAGAACGAGAAATAAATAGAGAAATATAGACAGAAAAAAATAGGGAAAAGAATGAATGAAAGAAAGAAAGTGGAGTTGAATCGAGATTCGAGTGACATGGACTCATAAAAAGGCAAAAAGCTGATATTGATGCTGATGGAATGGAGTTTGAGCTGGAACTTGAGTCAGAGTCGGAGTTGGACATAAAATAAAGTCCCATATTGGATGGAATAAATTTTATACTCTGAAACCATGATCATGAAACTATGAGTCTTCATAAACCTCCTACTGATTTCTCCTTCTCTCGCTCGGAATGCTAAGCCAGAATCCAGAGCTAGTCGCATTTTTATATATATATTATATACATTTAGCTGTAGCTGCAGGACAATAACCCGCAACCATGACCATGCCGATACCGCGTATAGTCTACAATGCACTGTTCAATGTAACATGTACAGTGTACAGTGTACAAGGTTGAAAAGAAAAGGAGAGGAAGCAGAAGAAAAAACCGTAACATTTCTAGATTCTAGATTCTAGACTGCATGTCGTCTTTACTCTACAATACACAATCACCAATGTCCATATGTATAATAAGTGAAACTCTGTACCGAGTTTCCCTCTCCTGAAACGTAGCTACTAAATAGCTGTATTAGCAAAGGAGCTAAAGTTACACTTGGTCTCACAGTTGGCAATCATTTTATCAATGTATCTAGTGTCTAGTGTCTAGTGTCTAGTGTGCACAAAATCCGTATGTACTATGGAGAAAGATTATGTACACAACAGAAATAAATAGATACACAATACACACCTACATATAATAGAAAAGGGATCGAGTAAAAGATAAAGGGAAGGAGAGAGAAGCTGAAAGGGAGCAGCGGCAGCGACAGAGGTAGAGGGAATAAGAGCATTACAGTTATTATCACGTATGATGTAAGAGTGTAGAGCGTAGAGCGTTTGTTGTGTACGGTGTGCAAGTTGAAAAGCGAAAGTTTTTTCTTCCCTTCCTCTGTCTTTTAGACACCCGCTCAAGGTTTTCACTTGTGTCGACAGTCGACAGTAATTACCTCGTAGAGTCAGAAAATGATTTATCTGTCTCAATAAACTGGGAAAAATTTAACAGGATTCCTCTTTGTCCTATTACGAGGGATTCATATCAATTTTACAAGTCATGCTCACACTCACACTCACACACATGTTCATATAACATACAGATAATTCACACTCTTTTTCTTAATGCACAATACACACGGAATGTTACAACAACAAATTTTTAGGAAATTTCTTAGTTAACCTAATTACTAATAATTACTAAAGTTTAGTATAGCTTGCAGTTTTTAGCTTGTAGATTGTAGATTGAGAAAAATAATAATAATAATTTTATTCCTATAGGTACAAAAATGCCACAAGTCATTACATTAGCATTGTTTACATTTACAATTTACAATTACAATAGTTGTTTTGTCTTCTGTTCTGCCAAAACCAGACCACGTTCAAGTTCAAGTTGAACTTGACGTTGAAGAGTGGGACGTCGCAGAATGGCACTGCACACTGACTGAACACTGCGCTGTATTCCTTTGTCATTGCATTGTTTGTAGTTTGTACAGTTTAGTTTGATTTGGCTTGATTTGGTTTGAACGATTCAAGTTACAAATTATAAATTGAAAAATTAAAGTTTAGTTAAATTAAACGCAGGAGCTTAAAAACAGTTAAACTTTGAATAAAATAATTCTTTTTTACATTTGTGTTAGCCATAAAAATGTGCATATTAGTTAAATTTTAATTTAATTTGGCATGCAGTCATGAAGGAAAGATTTTACATTTGTCGAGTTTGAATTCTAAAAGTTTAATGAAATTTACGATAATCTTAAGCAATGCGTTCAAAGTGGTACTCCCTCGGAATCTTATTCATAACTCTCCTTGGAATTTTAACTGTTTGTGAAGGTGAGGAGTACTGATATACAATATTCAATCAAATGATTATTTTTATTCTATTTTTTACAAACTTAATATTAAGCTGAATATTTTTGTACCATTTAACTTCCAAACAAAGGTTTGCATTGCTACGACTGTTATGTGGATGATCAAAAAATCCGTGAGATTGGAAAGGAGAAGGCCTTTTTAAAGTGTCTTTATCCAGCCCAAAACAAACTGAGCCTGTTTGAGGAGGATGAGGTTGGAGATGGGATTTTGAAAGTGGTCGAGTGTAACGGGACAAATCCAGTTTGCTACTGGCGTTTTGATAATCTCAACTCAAAAGGTCCAAAATATATTCGAAGATCCTGTCTAAATTCCAAACCAATTTTAAAATCGGACTCGGATTCAGATTCAAATTCGGATTCAAAACTGAAGAGTGATAACATTAATGATGTGGAAAGAAGTGGAGAAGAATGCAAAGAATATCGTCCAGGTGGTGAAATAGTAAAAAGTCGCGAATGTTTTTGTTCCGGACCAGATTTCTGTAATGGAGAAGTTGCCCGATTTGCATCCAGTACTCGTAACTTGAATCATTTGAATAATTGGAATTTTCTTGGACTTTTTGATTCGGAATTTGTGATAAACTTTATTCTAGAAGTTTCCAGTGTTTTAGAATCTCTGCCATTTGTTGGGTCATTTGTAAAATCTTTATTGCACTGATAATTGATAATCAATATGTTTCGATATGTTTCGTGTTTAGTTTTTAGAATTTAGCGTTTAGAGTTAATAATTTTTTGTCATCTTTTATTATTAAAAGATTAAATTAATTACCAGTTTTTTTGCACTGATGACACTTTATTTTTATTATTACTGATATTTAAATTTTTCATAAAATAATGAATTACGAATCTTCTAATTTTTTGACTGATCTCAAATATTTATTAATTTTATTATTCATGTTTTTATGATTTTAATAATGATTCATTTCATGCCCTGTGCGCGGGGTGGTATAATGTAAAAATTCAATTAATTTGATACTTGATACTTGATACATCTAGAATCTAGAGCCTAAAACCTAGAACTAGTCGTTAATTTGCCGACAATTAAGCATTGAGCATTGAGTATTTAGACTCAGTCATCTCTTCTCTCTCTCTTCTTACTGCCGACTGTCGATATAATTTGTGGGTATGATCAGGATGATTCTCCTTGTTTTATTTTCTCTTTTCTTTTTTTGGGATGGGATCATGATCATGATTCAGGTTTTATTGCCACCCCATGTTTTATTACTTACATCGACTCTAGATTCTAGATTCTAGTCTCTAGTTGATTGTCAGATGCAAGCTGCAAGCTGCAATCAAGAACAAACTTTATAATCGTATTAAAGTCAACGTTGTTCCAGATGTAGAATGCCAATGCCAATGCCAATGCAGTCTGAAATAGGGTCCTCCGTTTGTGTGTGTCTGTCATCTGTGTGTTTTCTCCCTCTTTCTACTCCTTCCTAACACCAAAGCTCCACACTCTACACTCTACATTCTACACTGTACACTGTAAATTGTACGCTATCAACTAAGTGTATTACAGTTTGGATGTTTTCAAGCCAATTTTTGTGGGAACAGTGGTGTACTGGATTCTGGATTCAGGATTTTCCTATTCTATGACTTGGTTCTCAAATACAGATACACCAAACCAAATACAGTTCTCCCCTCAGAAAAAAACCATGTCTTTCACTCCCTCTCATCTTGAGTCTTATAATAATAATACTGATGATCATACAAAGAGGACGAATCCTGTGTGTGTAGTGTGTAGTGTACATGTATCGCAATTTCTCTATTTTCCCTCGTTCCTCTTTTTACGTGCATGTGCATGTAGAAAAAGTGGAGGAAGGAGAAAAAAGAAAACGACTCACGTACGATAACACAGTACACAGTGCACAGTGCATATTGCATACAGCTGCAACTGTAAGTGTATCTCTCTGTATAGTGTATATCAGTATATCAGTGCTATTTGTCGTCTCCATCCTCGTCCTCGTCTTTGTCGACTCTGACTTTGACTTCCTCCTCGTCCATAAGGACTGTCATGAAGAGGATGGAACATTTGTGAATTGTAGGAGACGAGGATGAGAAGGAGAAAGACAAGTAGGGAAAGGGAGAGAAAGGACAAAGTCAGAGTCAACGTCGAGGACGAAGACGAGTTGTGCATCGCACACCGTACACCGTATACCGTACACGGTGCAAAGGGTGTTTACTCAAGTGTTACCAAATATATTTCAGGAAGAAAGTATGTATTTATGTTCATGTTCCATGATGGCAGAAAGTGACAGAGAGAAAGAGGAGAAAAAATAGTGAGGATAAGACAAGACTAGGAGAAAGAGAAAGAAGGACAGAGTCTAGAGTCTAGAGAAAGGGAAAAAGACATGGAATGACTACAATATGCACGGCTCATTCATCTCCCTACAATGTACAATGCACAATGACTACCACTGCTACTACTATTATTACTATTATCATGTATTGTGTATTGTGTACTGTGTAGGAGCTGAGGGTTTTAGTGCCTTTTTACTTTTTATATGCACACATGTACCACGTACCATGTATTTTATATTTGTATTTTGTATGTAGCTCAGTACTCAGTACCCCAACAAGTTGTGTGATAGGAAGGGGTAAAAAAGTTGAGGAATGAGGAATGAGGAGTGAGCACGATGATGAACATATTCATCAGCCCATTTTTTATAAAGATCAACCATATCTATATCCATAAGTATATACATATAGACGTTGATATTTTCATATTGAGAAATGTATTTTATACTCGCACGTTCTATCTACTACTGTATATCTACATAAAGAGTAGTCAAGACAAAAAATCCCCTTTGACTTTAGATTTGACTTTGGAACTTGAAAAGATGTCATGAAAATTATCACTGTGCTCAAAGCTCAATGCTCAAACTCCTGCTCTTTCTTCTTTAAGTTGGTTGGTTCTTTCGCTCTTTCTTTCCTCTTGTTCATTCAACATCCAAAATCCAACACTTTTTCTTCGTCCCCTCTCATTTTCATTCTCAATCTAGCATCTCTCTACTCAAGTCTCAATCTCACTTACGTTTCTGGTTTCTACTCTACTTGCTAAATTTTTTATATGTATGTATTTTTCTCCCACATGCTTTTCTTTTCTTTTTCTCTTTTCTCTTGCGTAAAAGTAGAAAGTGTAGAGTGTAGAGTGTAGAGTGTAGAAAGTATCTAGTGCGAGCGATCATGAAAATCTGAATCCAATTACGGTAATACACTGTAATAATGTGATATGGGTAAGTGACGATTTCCAAGCTCACCACTGCATCAAGCCCTCATTCACTCATTCACATTCCCACTCTCACCCACTCAGCCTTTCATTTCCTCAACCCTAAATTTCAATCCTAATCCATCCCATTCTGCCCACCCTCAGTTTCCTTACTCCTTCAACTCCTTTATTATTTCATCTCCATCATCTGTTTCACACACACACACATGCACAAACACAATCATGCTCCACATCGTGTACAGTAAAGATAGACACGTGAGAGATTGAATGAGAAAAAAATCCTTCTTTTACATTAGACCAAATCAGTGTGATGACTTTATACTCAATGTTTCATTATTCATAATTCAAAACTCAATACTCAAAAAGCCAGCTCAAAAGATCACACCATCAGTTTTCTGCATAAATCTTTAATTTTATTTTAATTTTTTACGTCCAGTGATCAATTATTGATCAGCATTTTTTAGTCAAAGATCAAAGCAAAGGGCATGTATAAAAAATTGCAAACATGTTAATCGTTTGTACAACGTGCATGTTAAACTGTTTCTTGAGTGTTGAAGTAGGAAACCCGGGAAAAATTAGGAAGAGCCGTTTTTAAATAAATTATTAACAAGTAAATTCAATTCATTTGGTTCATTTGGCTATTAAAATCGTTGGGTTTTGGTTATTAAACTCGTACAAATTTGTCATTTGTCACAGTTGTCAGCTTTTCTCTGTTTACTAAAGAAAGGTTTCTCCATCCAGAATCCAGAATTCAGTCATTAGTCATTTTGCACGTGACAATTTACAATTTATACCGTTTGAGTCATTAGTAAGTGTAGAGTGTAAATTATATTGAAATCCTTGCAAAAAGTTGCAGATAAACACTTAATAGCACTAAATTAAAGAGAAGGTTGGAATCAAAGTTGGTTACATATTCCTGAAATCTTGAGTATGTGCCATCTTAATACTTTCAATTTTACGGCCTTTCTTCATAACTGATGATGATGATGATGTCGGAATAAAACTCATAAAGTCCAAGAGGAAACGGTATAGAGAATAGAAAATACAAAGTTGTTGAATCCTGTATTTCCTTGTATGTAAAACAGGGAAACTGGAAGCTGGAATAAAATTCACCCTTCCGTCTTTTCTTGTTCATGTCTACATTCTACATTCTACATTTTAGATTGTCCGTTGTATCGTGAAAGTTAGTTGTTTGGTTGTTTGGTGTTTAAGAGTTTCAGTTGCTTTCTTTCTTTCTTTCAGCTTGAGTATTTTAGTGTTTCACCACTTCCACATCCACATCCACATCCCCTTCTCCTCTCCTTTCTCACTCGACACTCGACACTCAACACTCAACACTCAATCTTTCTCTCTCCATCGCATCGTCAGTTTTGAAGCGTTTCATTTCCATAATTTCGTTTAAAATTCTCCTACCATATTCAACATTCCATTGAATAGAGAAGGAAGAAGAGGAAAACCTCCCTCTCTTTGACTTCCCCTCCTAAGTATAAAACTCCTGCAAACAGCAAACAGACTATTCATGATATAAATGATGTATTTGTATTATGTACATTGTGCATAAATTGTACACTGGATACTGGATACTGGATACACCTCACAATTGCTACATCTATACATCCACGATTCACCCCATCGCCCCATCAACGCAATTCCAATGTGGAAATGTTTCATTCATTCATTTTCCTATTAATTAGTTGGTCCAAAAAACAATCAAAGGAGCCCTCAACCAAATCCCAGCTTTGGCTTTGACTTGACTTTCCAAGAAAACTGTGTACGCTTGAGCCTTGACTCTTTTATCATCCCTATTAAAAACTATAAACAACTTTTTACTTTTTATCTGCAACACTCAATGTAATCATAATGAATTTTTAATCCGCGTACTGTGTGTGTAGTGTGTACACAGATTTCACCCATTAATTCATTTATTCATTCATACTTGACACCGATACCGTCACCGTCATTTTGTTATCGTTAGTTGCTAGTTTTCCATGAAACCTTTTCTCTCTCATCATCAGACAAGAGATCTCGGATCTTGATAATTGATAATGATTATTTTTTACTTTTTTGCTTTTTTCTTTCAACTCTCAACTCTCAACTCTCAACTCTCAACACAGATTCAGTTACAGGACATGCGATATTATCTCTTGTATTTTGAAGGTAAAAAAATGGCTTCAAGTGGGTAATTGTACAAGCTGTAACTGAAGAACTGGAGAAGATTCGATACTCGGTACTGTACAATGTACAGTGTACAGTTGTAGTTTAAGTGTGTACGTTTAACATTGTGTTTTGTTTATTTTTCACTTGATTCATGTAAAGTGTGTATAAAGCTCAAAGCTCAAAGCTTAAAGCTCAAAGATCAAGGATTAAGGATCAAGTTTGAAGCTCAAGTTGAACATGTTAGATAAATAATATTAGGTTACACTGTTCACTGTTTATGCTCTACGTTTGATCTGTATTTCTGAATTTTCAGTTCTCAATGCTCAATGCAACATGAATTATGAATGTCACATGTTGTAGCAATCAAAAGTCAATAGTCGATAGTCGATAGTCGATAGTAAAGAGTCAGTCTCAATAACATTTGAGTTGTGCATATATAACTGTACGAAAGATAAAGAAAGCGATAATATCATACTATAAACGTTGTACCATATTTTAGCTCACAAGTTTCTCACACCTAACATCCTAAAAAGTTTTCACACATTTAAACTCCTTTGCATCTGGAATCTGGAATCTAGAATCCAGAATGTAGAATCTGGAGCTTGGAGCTTGGAGCAATTACATAAAAATGTCATCTTGACTACATCATGTTGTCACTGGAGTAAAATGTGTAAAATATGCATGCATAAAATAATATGTAAAATGCATAACGACTCAACTTAACTATAAAACTGTACACTAAAGGCTTGGATTTGGTTTACAGAAAAGGAGTTCTCAAAAATGCAAGAGACAAACGTAAGCGTGAGTTTAAGTGTCATTATTATGTTTTTTTAAGTACGCTCGATCTACAATCTACGACTCATTTGACTTGAGATTCAAGATTCAAGATTCAAGATTCAAGTGAATGTTAAGAGTTCAAAAATTAAGGAGATCAAGTGCTAAAACATTTGACATATTACACATCACGCCACCTTCACTTTTGCGTATCCTTGACGAGTTTGTGGTAAACATGTAGGATATGTAAATGTGGAGTAAGGAAGCATCTAACACTGTGTTCCGTGCACATGAAGATGTACAGATTTAGAGCTAATAGCGATACTGAGACTTACAAACCCAAACTCTCAACTCGACTCAAGTCAACGTCCAAAGTGTAAAGTGTGGATTGTGGATTGTGGAGAGAGTGAGAAAAGCCTGGCAGTGTGTAGTAACCAGGATTGAGAATACGTTGCATACGCTTGGATTTGTAAGACTGGGAAGGCAGAAAGACGGAAGTCGAAAGACAAACCGCACAGAAGCGGCTTACGGCTTACACATAAAATTCCCCATGGAATCAAAACAGAAGAGAAGCGGTGATGGTTGGTGGAGAGCGCAGCAAAGCATACACTGTACATAGTAAATATTACATGGAAAAGCTTAAGCTCAAAGCTCAAACGTCCCTTCCTCTTCTTCCTCTTGTTCAGTCTTTATCTGTATCTATATCAGTATCTGCATTTGTATCTCCAATCTCCATGTTCACTGTTCACTGTACTGCTCACTTGCAGTCCAACTCCAAACTCCAAACTCCAGACCAAAAACTGCAGAATGCAGCCCGAATGCATTGCATTGCACTGAAATCAAGTGCAATGCCATGCAATTGGAATTGCAAGGAGAACGTGAAAAACCAGGGTATTTCTATTTTGTTCGTGTATCTCTATCTGGATTCTATATCTACCGTTGCTATTTGCTTTGGTTTTTCCTTCAATTGGGCGCTCTATAGTTTTTTACCCCTTTCCTCTCAACTCTCAACTCTCAAGTCTCAACACAACTGAGCCACAACTATTAATTTACCAAAGGGAAATCCATTTCTTTCCTCCGTGTCCCACACTCTATGTATACTCTCCCTTACTTTGTGATAGAGAACATGTAAGAGGGAGAAAAAATTGAAGCTAAAACCTCAAAGCAAAGGGAAATCTCAAGTACAGTTGTCGACTGTCGATTTGCCCAAGTCGAGGGTTTGTCATTGTCAATTGTCAATTGTCAGTACGGATCAAGATGAAGGCGGAAACGGAGAAAAACAGAACCCAGATTTGGACTTGAAACTTGAAACTTGAGACTTTAAACTGTAGATTATAGATTGTAGATTTTAGATATGTGGAAGGAGATAACAAGATTTATTTTTTTAATTCTTTTAAACCAAAATGCACACAACACAAGCTTGTAGACAGTAGAATCCAAATCCGAGTAGGAAAAATTACATTGAACATTTACACTGTCAATTGAAATGAGCATTGAGCATTGAGCATTGAGTATTGAAAGCGGCACGGGTTTTAAAAGGAAAAAATATTTAGATTTTAGAGAGAAAAAACTATCAAGTCTGACATCTCTAAGCTCTAGCTGTATGTGCATTGTGCATTTTGTACGCACATGCAAACTGTTTACAAGAGATTCATTCACTCATTTCTTTATATGTGAATGATGTTAGCTTTGAATGTCGAATTTCGAATCCAATTTTGGATTATTGCGGCTTTTCTACTAGATACTAGATTTTTAAATTTGTTTCATAAGGAATCACAAACCAAAAGCAAAGCAAGTCAAGATTCAAAGTTTATAAATGCTCTACCACATTTTTGACTTTTACCCAGTCCTTGTAAATGAATTCCTTTTTTCAAATTTATGTGAATAGAACTGGATAATATTCCTACGTTTATTATTAAATAGAACAGATGCACGTGGAGTCACTTAAATGTGCTGTATTTATTCAAACTTCAAACTTGAAACCTTTTAATGTAAATTCGTGTGAACTTGGAAGTATTCTAACGCTAGCGGGAATGGAGCTGGAAATGCTAAAAATATTTCTTGAATCGAATAACTAAAATACCATTGATAGAGCGTGTCCTACAGTAATTATTTATTATGCATTTTTGTCAGTTTTCACTCTTTTTTCTAGGTTCTAGAATCTAGAATTGGATTGTGCATTTACATTTGCGTTTACGTTCAACGTTTACATTTACACTGATGTATCTATAATATGTAACTACGGGGAATTTTTTCAACTTTTTGTATTTGTGTGAACATGCTTTCTGTGATTGTGAGAGCTTGACGGTCCTCCTCCTCGTTTCAAATGAAAGAACTCAAGACTCGAGACTCTAAACTAGAGACTGGAGACTCAAAAGTCAAGAGTCGAGAGTCGAGCCGGCAGCCGGCTAAGACAGAGAGAAAAACCTTGTTCATTATACTATGAATAAAGTGCATTGATCGTGATCAAGAATCTAGATTGTGAATCTTCATCCACATTCAAGTTCAGACCAGTTTCAGTTCTCGGTGCTCAATATCTCTCTTTCTTTGTACGCATTACACATACGCTCGAAATTGTGCGTACTTTGTACGTGGCTCTAAGATGTAAGATGCGTCGAGCATAGATGGAGGATGGAGGATCGAGTACACGGCAAGACACAGGGATCACATAGGAGGAGACCGTTAATTAGATTAGATAACACAGGATACTTTTTTCGGGAATTGTAATGCAAGTGCATGTGGTGCTAGTTTCTGTTCTCTGATCTGGTTTGGTTTGGTCTGTTCTGTTCGGTGAGTGTTTTCAGTCTTAGTGTGACGATGAGACTCTTTCCACTGCATGAGCTTCAACTTGAGCCTCTGTCTCTTACTGATACTGATACTGGTACTGGTACTGGAGCTGGCATGTGGCCAATATCATCAATGTAATTATCAGGAGAGAAAGGAGCAGAAGAAGGAGAGAAAGAGGGAAAAAAGAAATGGCCATTAGTATGCTTCAAAGCCCTAGTCTGTTTGGCTGTAAAAATCACATTCTCATTCTACTATCATCTACTACACGCTCCTCTACGCTTTTTTTCTTCTGTGCAACTGCTTCACACTGACACTGGTTCTGACTCTGACTCTGGCATTGGCACTGAATCTATTACATTGCCATTAAACTTGTATGTTTGTGCAATTATTGCAGTGCAAACAACCGTCTCTTTGATCTTAGTACTCCATTCTCCATTCTCCGTACTCCGTATTCTTCTCCTTTTCACAAAACAACTAGAGACTAGAGACTTGAGACAACGATGAAAGGAAAAGTGCAAAGTTTTGTCTGCAAATAGTTGAATCGGATTCCGATTTGGAATTTAGATTCTAGATTCTAAGTAGTTGCAGTTTTGTACATGATTTTGCCAAGTGTCTCTACTAAGTAGTCTCTACTACTTACTTGAATTCTCATTCCAAGAAAACTAAACCTCAGCCTTTTAGATGTACAATGCATAATGTATGTAATGGTTAGAACTTTTCTGGTGTGAAAATGAAGAGTGCCAATCTGGAATCTAGAATGTAGGATGCAGAGGGAAGCTGTGGCTTCTTAAGATAATATCTCTTGATGACAATAATGTAGCAGCCAGTCAGCCAGTCAGCCAGGCAATGGTGCTGGTGATGATGATGATGATGGCGTATGGCTATTAACGTCATTACAAAATGAGATGGGTTGATCTTGAGTCTTGAGTCTTGAGTAGCTCTATTATGTGCTTCTAAAGATTGCCGTTTACCATTTACAGTTCACCGTTTAGGTTTACCGTTTATGGTCCTTCAAACTTGCTTTACCCCCCATACATCCAACATCCAACATTTTTCCATTTTGTTTCATTCAACTGCAGCACATTGTGTATTGTGTATTGTGCGTATTTATACTGATGATAGTTTCTTTCCCATCTGTTGTCTGTATGAGCATTGTGCATAGAAAAGATATGGCAAAAATACTGACATGAGTGAACACTTGAGCTTGAGTCAAGAGCATGGAGCATAGAGCAGAGGCTGCACTATGTCAATTCAAGTCTCAATGCTCAATGCTCTCTGGCAAATGTTTCACTTGAGACTTGAGACTTGAGACTTGAGACTTGTGACTGACTCTTATCACTTGGAAAAGATATGTATTGTTCGTCGTGTCTCCTCCTTCTCCATGTTCCTCATCTGATTGTGAGCAGGGTAATAAATAAATAATTCTATAGATTTTTCATATGTACACTGCACATTGCAGTGGTATTGGTATTTCCTATCTGTCCTCCACAACCCACAACCTACAGTCCACAACAGACAACAGACGGAT
This sequence comes from Sminthurinus aureus, assembly GCA_034698265.1. NCBI lineage: Eukaryota > Metazoa > Arthropoda > Collembola > Symphypleona > Katiannidae > Sminthurinus > Sminthurinus aureus. The sequence goes on along the minus strand of JAQGBH010001621.1, from coordinate 3,729 downwards.
GAAAACAGGTCTGCTGTGTCTACTTTTAGTATTTGGTATTTGGTATTTAGTACAGATGAAACTGATAATGTTTATAGATATTTATTTGTTATTGTACTTCCCCTGGTTCCTTCTTCCTGGTTCTGGTTCTGGTTCTGGTTGCTTTCCCATCGCCACTGGTCATTTTCTGATGCAATGGATTGATACAAAGTGTTCACTGGAGATTTGTCCATGTGCAGTGTTCAATGTTCAACGTCTCACAGATATGAAACTAATCAACCTTTTCCATTTCTATCCAATCCAATCCCACTGAAACCCAAACCAAACCAAACCAAACCACATTGCTCCCTCTTTTTCTTCTACACTGGAGATTGTACATATGAGAGAGTAATAATAACCGTGGAAAATTCTACAAATGACACGTCTCTTAATTACATCCGCATTTATGACACTAGCCAAATGCTCAAATGCTCAAAGCTCAAAGCTCAAAGCTCAAAAGTCCCATCTCTTTTTCCATTCCGATTCCACAGCCAAAGCTAAACTAAGTGATTTGAAAGAGTAAGCGTGTTGTGTGTGTCAAATGAATGTAGCCACCATCGTCCAGATAATCTAGAAGCTAGAATTCAGAATCTGCACTATTATTTTTAATTGCTGACGAGTGCACTTTGTAAAATAATAAAAAACAAAACAACAACCTTTTTTTGTAAAAGCGCAGTGAAAAACAATGCTGTTGTTTTAAATTTGAAATTTCAAGTTTGAAGACAGACCGGAAGAAGGAAAAGGAGTAGAAAAAATCTCCGGAAGAATAAATATATGCGTGATCGATATCCTTCATCCTTCTTTTCTGTTTCTTCAAATCTTGACTATTTTCCATTCTCGAGTCTTGAGTCTTGTTCATTCTTCATGTAAGCGGAAGAGATGAGACGAGAGGAGAAGAGAAGAGAGAAGGATGCAAACGGAAAAGGAACGAGGAGGAAGAAAATAGACGACTGCAGAAGAACGAGAACAAGAACAAGAGGATGGAGGAAATTTACTAGTCGTCTCTCGTCCTTTGTTGGATGGAAGGAGATGAGAGATGTGCTGGGTTGTCTTGTGTTGGAATGAGATGAGATGGGACCAAGAACTATTTGGATGGGTAATATGCTCTCCACAATGGAATATCACCATGTACCTAAAACTAGAGAGAAAGACGGAGAGTCGCGAATAGGAAAAGAAATACTTGTAGGAAAGAAAGTCTGAAGGGTTATCCTTTCTTCCTTTACATCACATCACTTCGCATCCCCATGCATTGCATCCACATCCTCTACATATCCCGCCGTCGTCTTCGGCTTTGGCATCGTCTTATTACCTCCCACCAACAACGTGATTCGAATTGTGATGTGCTGACAATCAAAAACTACTGGAACTGGTAGAGTACAACTGAGCGTCTTTGGAATCTCCTTCCACTTGCAGCCAACTTGCAACTAACTTGACAAACGCACTGAGCATTGAACATTGAATATGAAGGATTGAGTACACATTGTTGTACATTCTACACTCTACATACAACATACATGGATTTATGTGGAGAAATGGGAAAGGCAACTGTCTACTCTCTACATTGTATAATACACATGACACAAGTAGCTGGTAGTTGTTACTGTGTAGTTGTTGGCTTCCTTTTCTTCTCTTGAATTCTAGCTGCAGTTTCATCTACTTGTGCTTATTACTTGAAGCTTAAACAAAGTTGCATGCAGCCGCTGAAATATTGAATATACGTACAAAATGCAGGAATATCCCTACTGCAGACTGCACTTCATCTGTCCATGTAGATTGTACATTGTACATTGTACAATGTACGTGTATGCAGTTATGCACCTTTAATAACATGTCTTCTGAACCACTCGCCCATTCGTCCACCGGTGTTGGTACCGGTAACTGGTAAGCGGTAGCCGGTAGTTTGTAGTTTGTAAATAGAGGAAAAGGCGTAGACATGATTTATACATACTGCATTACTACACTCCACGCTCAACACTCAACACTCAAGATAATACATAAATGAACCGTCGTTAGAGAAACAGTACTACAGTATTGAAAAAAAGACGCAGAGGATACGGAGGAGAAAGAGCAAGCAGTCGAATACAATCCAATGGAATGAAATGCACTGCAGTTTTTCGGTTGCCACCAGCACAATCCATATATCCGTATACAGTATACAGTGTATTGATGAATTTCCCTTCCCTCAGAGGCCTCAACTCCTCAACTAAGTGAAACTTGTTCAATTCTACCCATCCCACTTTCTTTCTGTCCGTCTTTTTTCCTCCTTTTCTCCAATTCCAAGTCCAAGTCCAAATCCAACACCAACACCAACTCCAATTCCAACTGCAGCTTCAATTGACTTTGACTTTGAACTTGTAAGAGAAATGCGGACGTGTTGTGCTGAGATGCACGTGCTGCACCAAACCAAGTTGCGTCTCTTACTCTTCCTTTTCTAGTTTTTCTAGTTTTCTAGCTGCATTTCCTTCCTCACTTTTTTTCTGCCTTTCTCATAGTTTTCTCTTATCCGGTTTTTCATCCTCCTTCCTTTTTTGGCTGCCAACAAAATACAAAATGAAATCAGCCAGACTTCAAACTGGCAGACCTTCATTTGGTCAGTTTGGAGTACATAAAGAGCATTTACTTTCACTCATCTCTTGCACTTGACTCTCTTTACTATTTACACGATCAGTATATTCCGTATTCGTATTTGTAGTTGGTATGTGCATCGGTAAGAGGAAACTTAACTGAACTGCGCTTGGCCTACGTCCAAACTCCAAGCTCCAAACTCCAAACTCGAAAAGAATCTTTAAAAGTATCCGAACTATTTCCTGAATCCACGTAGATAAACGCAGAGGAGAATGCACATTTATGTATGAATGAATGTGTACGTGTTTGTGTGTAAGTAAATAAATGCACGGAGACAGACACTAATTATTCATGTCTTATTTTAACCTTCAACCTCCTTTCTCATTTTTTTCTCCTTCTCGTTCTCAAATGCGCTCTCGCTTAACGATTACAACAAAACTGAATTACCCATTACACATTATTTAATTCTTTGTAATCAGCCACAAAAAATGTTTGTGAAAGTGCGTATTGTAGTTTCTGGTGTAAAAAACTTTAGTTGGAAAGTCCAAAGCTTTTTAATTTTAAATGCAAAGGATGTTTTACTGTAAATGTTTTATTATAATTTAATACTAAAACGTTTCAGTTCATACTTGATTCAAGAATTTACAAGGATTAAGAAAAAAAAGAAATATGACGGAAGTATTTTTTTAGAAATTTTCCTCTCTGTTGCGGAAAAGTAGGGAAGAAAGAAGGAGGAAGTTGTCCGTTTTTCGTTTCCGTTCTCTAGGATGTAGAATGTAGAATGTAGAACAATATGCTATTGTTTGCTATCTTCATCATGTGTACTGTCGACCAAAGATTGTACGCATTGTACAATGTAGATTCCATGCGAGGAAAACGATTAGTTTCATTCTGTGTGCGAGTTTGTTCTGTGCTAGTGTCATTCTGTATCATGTTATGCGGAAGTGAAGCGTCATAAGCACTTAGAAACAGCCTCCGACGTTTTCTTCTACTTGCTCTTCCAGCTCAGTTCCAGCTTGTACTTTTGTCTTGTATTTTATCCAGCACACAACAGAAGAAAACAGACTCCAGACTCTAGACTCCATTTACTAAAAGAAAGCAATCAAAGGAAAACATTAAGTTTATTGTCTTTTCAGATGTTCCACA
>JAQGBH010001620.1:0-30730 GCA_034698265.1 Sminthurinus aureus | reverse complement strand
AGCACCATCTAAACGTTCACCAATTTTCCTGAAATTTTGCATGTTTCATCTACTCATGTATACGTAACCATAGAGCAAAGAGCCCGAAAGATTCCACCACTTTTACTTTTTTTGGGCCACCCTAATACTTATGCATGATTAAAATTATTTCATACTTCATTAATATGTACATGATTACTAATATGACCATAATAATAATGTGACACTTACAAATAAATATTTGATTACTTTCATAGAAACGACCACCAACTGCACTTCCGTCCTCTTCCTCTTTCTTTGAAGAAATTGAGCAGCTGAAAAATACTTACAGAAGTTATCATTTTAGTTCTGAATATGAGAAAGAAAAACTACCAGCACCAGTGTCAAAAGTCACAAATCAACCTTCTCTTAAAGACATGCCTCCAGAGGTAAGATATTTGCACAAACATGAGCACTAATAGTGCTGCACTATGCATTATCAATAACCTTTGACTTTTTTATTTTGGATTTCCGAAAGTAGTCAAACTATAATCATAATTTATAACATTTTTGTTTACTTTTTACAACAATTTTAAAAAAACCCTAGATGCTCTGTGAAATATTAAAGTGTCTTACAACGCCAGAACTTTTGCAAACTAGACAAGTCAATCGTACATGGAATAAACTGTGCTCTACTCTTCTCGGCTATAGACCGGAAACTCAGCTTCAATTTCAGTTTGATCCTCCACTCGCTCTAGAGCCTGAATTCTGTCACCATCCCCCATTAAAAGAAGCATACAGTCAAATAATTCGATGGAATTTAGCACATAAAACTGGCAGTAGAAGACTGAATCAACTAACTTTCTGCTCTAAAAATTCAACCAATTTCCCCTTTGCTCATTTCAAACTCAGTGACTTGGACCAGACTAGAAAGGAGATGATTGACTTCTTAAAAGAGTGTGGACAACATATCATGTCTATTGAAATAGAGAAGATTGAAAATGAAAGAGATTTGTATGATCTTTCCAGTTTACTCACAATCCATGCTCCAAATATTCAACAATTGTCTTTGAGTCAAGTGAATACAAGTAGTCTTCCTTTATTTCAACAAATAGCCAACCAACCTTCAGTACAACTCGTTTGTCTTAAAACTTTGAGTGTCAGCAATAATTATCAGAGTTATGGAAATGCCCTGGAGAGTATTTTAACAGCTGCTATTAAATTAGAGAGTATTCATGGTCCGTGGGAAAATGTAGAATATCCTAAAACTCATGGAGTTTCTGTTGGAGACTTGGAATTTTGGAATAGTGTGGATAAACTTGGTTCTTTAAAATCCCTCGCTGTTTGTTTGAGTGATGATAAACTTGCAAAATATTGGGAAAAGAATGAGAACGGAATTATTAAAAAGTTGAATCTGACTACTTTAAAATTATCACTAGGAAGTTTTGAGGGTCAAAATCCAGACTTTAAATCTGAAATTTGTGTCAGAGCTTCAGAATTTCTTAGTAGACTAACAGAACATGTGAAGGATAGTTTATTAGAATTAGAATTACAGCCTCTCGGTGGATTCTTAGATAAAATTAATTGGTCTCATTTTAATACTGTAAAGAAACTTGTTCTATGCGATTCATCCACTTCTCAACCTTTTTTTCCTCGGAGGATACGCCAAATAGAAATTTTTCCAAGACTGACTGAATTATGTAAATTTCTTTTCTATTTTTGTTTATTGAATATTGAATACATTCTATTTTTATTCCAATGAGCAATCAAAAGTTCTTACTGTAATAAAAAACAATGATTTTTTATTTTAATTTAATTTTTTTTGTAGATATCAAAGGACGATTTGATACAAAACACAAAGATATTTTCCCTACCCTGGATTCCATCCCAATTCTTACCAATGTTCAGATACTAAGGATTAAGATGCCTTTGTGTAAATCTCCTTTTGTTCAAAGTGTGGCTTTGATGTGTCCAAATGTGCGAGGATTAACTTTGGACAATTTCCAGAGTTTTCATGTCATGGGTGAAGCAATTTTTGTCAATATGACACAGTTAAATTCACTCACCATGTCCATGCTTCCTTGTCCAGATGATGATACTTACATGATTCCTCTCGTCTCCATTTTCACGGGTTACTCTAAGGAAACATCCAAAAAAGTGTTAAATCACATAAGAGCTAATGCAAATATTCAAGAGTTCTCCGCAACTTCATCCGGCCCGAGAGAAAATACCTCTGTTTACGATTTAACTGGTACTTTATTCTTTTTATTCATTTACTCTTCACTCATAATTCTTTTTCTTTACTCCCATGATAATTTAAACAAAAAGTGTTAGTAATTCTTGTTGTTGTTTCTTTTTTTCTTGTAGATTTACAGAGGTTAAAAATCATTGTGGAGACGTTGGGAGCAGAAGAAATCGTAAATAGGATGCAAATTCTTTTGTCTCGCCTATTCACACTCCAACATCAACATAAGCCAGAATTACAAGTTACAATTGAGAAGGAACTAGTCTAGAGTCTAGTAGTGTAATTCTTTTATTTTTTTCTGGATTCATGAGTGCTAAATGTTAAATATTTTGTGATTTTGACAGTAAATGTGTGCTATATATTGATAAATAAATTACAAAATATGTTTTTATTTAAAATTTGAAAACATTTAACATTTTATCATACGAAACAACAAGCAATAAGACATACATAGAAGTTAGACTAATAAAATAATTAAGAATTAAGTATAATATTAGGGATTCAAATTTTCAAATTATTTTTCCGTCTTCATTTTCCAAAGTATCTTTTAAGTATCTTTTTTAAGAGTTTACATAAAGCCTTTGAATTCTGTTGACAAGCACAAGTCCACTTTGAATCAAAACTGATACTGACTTCTCCACAATAAAATAGACCAGACCCAGGGATAGGAGAAACAAGAGTCCATAGAAAATGAGACCTACAGACGAATTTCTAAAACTAAGTTGTGTAAATTCAGGTAGATTTTCTTGTTCTAAATATTGTAGGAGTGAAATATTTGAGTTCCGTATCGCCTTCTTAAAAAGATGCTCTTTATATGGTAATTCAGACTGTCTGAAAAGATGCTCCTCCCATAACCCATAAATTCCGGAGCTGAGTAACTTTTCACCCCGTTTTTCAAGGAAATGTGGTTTGTACAAGGGGAAACTCCGATGGATGAGGAATCCATTCATCCTTATGAATGAGTCATCACTTGTCATGTGTCCACTATGGGCAAATTTCAAACTAGTCTCCACTTTTAATAGACCACTCTTGATCTCTTTTGCTCTCTTGTCCCTTGTGAAAAATCTTAAGATGACCCAGTAAAATTCCAAATCTTTTTTTGGAACAATTAGGACAGTTTTCTTTTTAACCCATTTGTGCTTCACATACCACATGAAGTGGTTTGTACACATTGAAATTGTTCGATTGAGAAGGCCGATGATCTGATTAGCTTCAATACATGGATCTAAATGGGAGCAGCTAGAGTCTTCAAATTTTGTGTTCCAACGAGGACAAATTGCTCTACATTTTTGAACTGCTGGTTCCATAAACTCTGCTACACGGCTATAGAAAGGAACCCCCCACAGGATATTCACTGTCATTCCAAAAATGTTGTTCTCTTCTCCCAGGAGATGCTCACCAAAGCAGCTATCTTCATACGCCATGTAGAAAATTTGAAATTTCAAGTCATCTTGAATAAATTCACGAACGTATCTCCATTCTGTAAAGTAAGGGTAGGCGAGTGCATAGTCGCTTTTAATGATGCCCTGTGTAAAAAATAAGAGCAGCACGATTACTAAAGATTAAACGCATTAAATTTTGAATTTCTTTCATTTTTGAAAATTATTATCGAGTTTCTATACATAAAAACTTACTTTGTAACCATTGATTAGGACAACACTAAAAAGTGTCCAAATGCCAAAAATGAGACAGCAAACCCTCAAAATTGGCCCTTCATCCGAATCTCCGCCCAGTTTTGATATGGCTGTAGGATAATCGGTACATTGTTCAACTACTAGTCGTTTTAGCCACACCAGAGTTTCAAGAAATATAGAGCAGGTTTCTTGTACTTTTTTTCTCCAAAACCTCTTGTCGCCATCTTCCTCATTTTCTAAATTTAGGAAAAGGGGCAAAAGAGCAAAAAACAGGGCAGTGACTCCGGATGAAACAGCAATGGCAATCCAGGCGTCGACTTCAAAGGGTTTGATATAAAGCTCAAAGGAAGTTTTGAGTTGCTTCACTTTATCCGTGGTGATAAATCTATAGTCAGTGGATGAAGTGAGGAAAAATGCATATTGAACTTTTTCTTTCCAGTACGTCGTTTGGCTTTCAAGTTTCTCTACTATAAACTTGACAGAAGTGTGAGGGCATGTCATTGGATCATGATCACAGACAACTGCAGTCGCATTCAAAGGATGGAGAAGATAGTCATAAAGGGATCGGGTTGTAGATCGACCTCCGCTCTTAAGGCGTCTAAAGGGTGATTTCAAACTACCCATTTCAATTTTCTCTTCAGGGTTGTAAATCCCCGCAAAATTTACCACAACTCTTCGTCCACGTAACCCCTTCCTCAGTTTTAAGAAGGCGTTATGCATTTTAGGATAGCAACTCTCTCCATGGTAACAGACGATTGAGCGGATTGTTCTTTTATTGTATGGATTATATACGATTGGCCAACCTTCCGTTTGAGATTCCCTCGGATTATTATTTTTACTACTGTTGTTGTTGTTGTTGTTGTTATTGTTGTTTTTATTATAATGTGAAAAGGAGAAAAGATAAATGGGCTGAAAAGTGTAGTAAGCATGTAAACGGTACACGAATTTAATAGGATCGATTGGCCCATCCCATTTTTTGAGAAAAAATATGGTAAATCTACATTCAAGATGCACTCTTGTCAAAGAATGGGGAAAGTCCGTCATTTTCCATCGACTGTAATCCCGCCCTTCCAATTCCAACTGTTTGTACTCGGAATGGAGTAGATAACTAAGAAAAGCTCTGCTTCTAACAAGTTTCATGTGTTTCATCTCCTTTTCTTCAGGGTAGAATGGAGAATATTGGGATGACAGAAACTCGGGGAGGAAAACGACGTTGATATGATGTGTTGAATATTTTCCAAAATCTACAGCTGTTAATTTTTTAGACAACATCCGATCCTGCACATTCCGCCCATATGTGTTGATCCAAACGGGAAAAATGGATTGTACGTAGTTGAACAGTTTGAAATTGGAATATTCCAGAAGATGGAGGAAACAATTTAGATTTTCAGGGTCATAAAGCCAGCTCAAATCTGTAGGTAAATCTCCTTCAGGTTGATAACGTTGAAAGTTGAGCAGTTGGGCTTTAATTTTGGGACAAAAGGGACAAAATATAACTAAATGAAAAAATATATTATACAAAGTTCTAAAATGCATTTTGTTGTATCTACTTTTAAAACTCTAAACTTTTTTGGATCTATAAAAGTCTTTGATGAAGTGAAGCAAATAGGGTTGAAAGGCCTGTGACATCGCTAGCTTTATTGATTTTTGTTATAACTGTTTTGATGCTACGTTTACTTTGTTTTTTTGTTTTACTTATGTATTCCCATGATGAGGAAAACAAACAGAATTGGAATGTTTAAAGCTTGTTCCTATTTGTTTAGTGTTCATATGTCATGTAATCGTGTCGAAAGGTATAATATTTATAATATAGACAATTCTTCTCTCTTTTTTTGTGGGCAAATTTCTAATGCGTTATACACTCCCTTGTAGTTGTCAAGGAGATTTAATACGTAGACAAGAAAATTCTTCCAAGCTAAAAAGTTAAATTTGCATTTGCATTGGGTTATGTATTAAATAATGCTCACGTGTATACAGTACACAGATACATTGGCAAGCATTTACCTTTATTTAGGTAAGTAAATCCGGTAAAATGTGAGCTCCGAATTCTCTGTACTTTCACCAGCTTTGTCTGAGCGGCGAGTGAAAGCAAAGTTTTTCACTTTCTCCTTTATCCAGTGTCTTCTGTGCGTAAGCCTTATTCCGCGAAAGGAAGGAATGAAGGATGTCAAAGACATATTATTACATATATTAATCGTACAGACTACAAACAGTATTGTCTCAATCTTATGGATTTCAATGCATTTTGTACTATGTATTCGGTTTATTTAGGTAGCAAAAACAAGAAAAATTGTGACAGCGAGTTTGTTTACATGTGCTTTGGTTGCGGTGGAGCTGACAAAGACCGAAGGTCTTTCGAAGAATTTTTTGGTACCCTGACATAGACTCGCTATGAAAACGTGAAATTAACCCTAGAAACTCATTGACGATGATTAATTGTCTCTGACTCGGTACTCTATCTACTGAAGTATATTTTTATAGGAATGCGTTGCCAATGGTTACATAATTACGTTTCTATGGAAACTGGAAACTAAACTCATTATTGATCATAATAGTTTTGGATACTTCCATATTTTTTACTCATTTGTATTTATGCGAATAAAAACATAATTAGGAAGAAACAACATTTCTGCATTTTATTATTCATTTTTTATTTTTGACACTTTTTTTGTAGTGCCCCTTAGTTATGTACACATGCATGCTTTTGCTTTCGGTTTAAACATCTATATCTAAAACATATATATATGTATTATATTGTTATCATGATCCTCGTTCGGCTTACATATGCTACTACAAAGTGATAAAGAAAAAACAGGACATCATTATTTACTTTTATATGTGCAGTTAATAAAACCCAAGTTGTCAATCGGTGAGGCCTATATAACAATTCTCAATTATAAAAACATATATACACAAAAACACGCACATGTGTTGCGATTTTGTCTTTGCTCATCCTTGAAAGAAGAAGAAGAAGCGGTGTGGTTTTGAGTTCGTGGATCGTGGATTTTGGAATTTTCAGATAAAATGTAGTTACAATTAGTGTATTAGTTAGTGAAATACTGTTAATTACTTTGTAAAGGATACGTTGTTCATACCTGATCATCCTTGTGTATTAAAATCTCATTGACGTGCCTGGGAAAAAACGAGTTTGTTTGTTGACAACAGGACAAAACAAAAGTCATAATTTTGTTGACGGTATTCAAGACCAAAGTTCATCATAAAGCATCAAAATATAAAATTTGAAGTTGGTTAGTAAACTATTCGTGTGTCAACAATTTTAGATTACTTTTTCATTACTTAAATATTATAATATAAATTGAGAATTGAATGATAAATGTTCACATCATCATAGTTTTAATTGAATAAATTCCTATTTTTTTTGTACTTTAAAACAGGCCGAGTATAGTGTACATTGAATATTGAAGAAGGAGATGAGGAAAGACAGTTCATTTAAATTACTGTACATCTAAAATTGGTCAGATAATTCAGATTTTCCAAAATGTCAGGTAATGACGATGATGATGAACTCTTCTATCGTCCTAAAAGGTTTGAAAGAAACTCTATAATATAATGCATATAATATATAATATTAATTACTAATAATAACCATAATTCTTTCATTGCAAATTCATTTCAAAATGTCAAGTAAGAAAACTTTTTTAAGCAGAATCGCTCATATATTTTACTTATTGTGTTTATGGTTTTTTTAGGCATAAATCGGATAATGAACAACCTTCTTCTTTTCTTCCTCCTCATGTTACCACGGTAACGGATTCAACATCTCAATACGCACCACCACCATTAGATAGTATCCAGTTTAGTGAGCAGAACTGGAACGTAGGACAAAATTTTCAACAACATTCTTCCTCCTCAGCTCCAGGAAGGAAAAATCCCAAGGGAGAAACTTTGTATGATCGTCTGACTGCTCTAGCACTTCCATACACCCGAAAACCAAAAAATAATCCTAATAACCATGATAGTAATGGAAATCAACACATGGGAGGAGGGAATCGCAAAAAGTCTGGTTATGGTCAACAACAATACAATTCTTCTTATCCTCCTTCTACACAATCATCATATCAAAATTGTGAAGAGAATTGGGATGGTGATCCAGATATTCCTTTAATACCACCACTTATGGATGAACATTCAATGCCAAGGAAAATGAAAAAGAACAAAAACATGAGTAATCCTCCTCTTCCACCTCAAGATTATCAACCACCACCACCACCACCTCCTCTTATGCCTCCTGAAGAATGTCAACGCCCTCCTCCTCCTCCTCCTCAGGAGTATCAAGCACCTATTCCTCCTTTGATGTCTCCTCATGAGTATCAACCAACTATTTCTCCTCTCATGTCTTCTCACGAATATCAACCATCAATTCCTCCACTGATGTCTCCTCATTTACAACAACTAAAACAACAACATGAGCAACATGTTCGAAATCGTTCGAATAATAAAAAAATGAACATGAACATGTGGAAGACGCAAAATAATATTAATCCCAATGCACCAATACCCGCCTCTTGCTCTTTATGTATGAAGAACTTTGAGAGTCGAAAACTAATAAGACTTCATTTGAAGAGTGTTCATGGAATCACTCGAGACCAGGACAACTATATGAGATTTATTGATGAACAAATTCCAAATCCATATGAAACAAGTTCCACTTGTTCCAATAATAGTAATAGTAGTAGCAGTAGTAATGCTGGAAAAATTATTGTATGCAGATTCCGGAATTGTGGACAACAATGTATGGATTTCAACGAATTAAGAAATCATTATGAAATGTATCACCAACGTGCTTCAAGTTTCTATTGTCTCGCTCCTTTCTGCAAAAATCAATTTGCTACTTTGATGGAGCTAGACTTTCATTTTAGTAAAATCCATCCAAATGCTATAGACTACCTTGACAAGTCTAAATCATCCTTTCAATGTCAAAAGAGTGACTGTCATCGCTCATTTCAAACTCTTGAAATACTGAAGAACCATCGTCAATTGGCACATAAAACATCTTTTCCCTATTATTGTCATTCGGATAGGAATTGTAATGCTGAATTCCATACCAGAGACCAGTTGGATGAACACATTCGAGATTTTCATCCACAATCTTATCCAGATGATGAAGATGAAATGAATAACGGAGTTGGCAGTATGGATATGGACATGAATATAAATATGAATCCAAATTTTAACAACATGAAAATGAATAGCAATAATAATAATAATAATAATATGACCAGAGAAGAAAATTGGAAAGATCCAGATTTCAAAAGTGATGAATTTATCACGAGTAATGAGCCACAATCAATAAATAAGGAAAAAGATTTAAACACCTGTCATTATCGTACATGCCTGGAAAAATTTCCTACTTCGGAACTTCTTTCTCTTCATTTATGTAACGCTCATGGAGCTACATTTAAGTGTACAGTTTGTCATCGGCAATGCACAACGGCAGGAGGTGTACTATCTCATTTTAATGCAAAACATGATGATTTGAAAGATCTCCTAGTAAAATTTATCAACATATCACCAATTACAACCCAAAAGAAGAACAAAAATAAAGATGATATTACTAAAAGAAATAATAATAATAGTGCTAATATCAGTCCACTTGTTCCAAATATGGATAAATTTCCTTGTCAAGATGCCAAGTGTCCAGCCGTCTTCCGTAGTCTAATTCATATGAAAAATCACTATCAACTCAAACACAAGAGTAAGGGAAGATTTAATTGCTGTTCGGATAAGATTTGTGTGGCTTATTTTTACACGGGTGTTGAACTCGAGTTACATTTAAAAACTGTACATCCAACTGCATACCCTGTAGATATTTCTAAATCTTCAGTCTGCTTTGAAATTAAATGTGACGTTGAAGACTGTTCCTATAGTAGCAAAACTGAGGAAGAAGCAGAAGATCATCAACGACTCCACAAAGGTGACTCATTAGATTACAAATGTGAAAAGGAAGGATGTGGGGTCGCATTTATTAAAAAGCAAATTTTAATTCGACACATAAGAATCATTCATAAAGAAAATAAGGAAGAAACAAGTAAAAAGAAGATGCATGAAGTTTCAGCTCCAAGTCCAGAAAAATTTCAACAACAGAATACAACTCCAGAAAAAATACATCAACAGAATTCAAGTCCAGAAAAAATACATCAACAGAATACAACTCCAGAACCAAATTCAATCATGAGTCCAACTTCAAAAACAAGTCAAGTTGATTTTGAACATCCAGTTGTTGTAGTAGTAAAACAAGAAAATGAAGAAATTGATGATGGTGAAAGGGATAATCCTGAAATTTTGAAACAAGAAATTAAGGACGAGGTCAAGGAAGAATTATCAGACGAAGAAGAAGGAGAAGTACGAGATGAAGAAGTTGTTGATGAAGGAATTAAAAAGCAAGAGGGTGAGGAAATAGAAAGTAAAATGGAAGTACGAGATGATGAAGAGGAAGATAAAGGAATCATAGAACACGAGGAAGAGGAAAATAAAGGAATCATAAAACACGAGGAAGAGGAAAAAGAAAGTAAAGTGGAAGTGAACCATTCAGAGCAGCATAAAATTGACAATAATGATGATGCTGATTATAGTGCTAGTAATATCAATAATAATCCAGATGCTAATGATACTAACACGAGTAGTTAAATTTTCCACAACATCGATGCTGTATATAAATGTTGAGTAGAATACAGAAAAAAAATGAGAACGTGTTAACAATAAAGAAGAAAAATATTGTTTAAACAATGATTGAAGAGTCAGAATCGAGGACAAAAAATGAAGACGAAACACGTAAAACCCAAGAACACGGAAAGAACAAATTGAAAAAAGGTAAAAATAAGATAGGAACGTATTATATATTATAGAGAATGATACTATGTTTAAAGTTTAAAGTAATACATACATGTATATTTTACAATATTACATGTTCTAATTCACTAATAATTTATCAAATACTTCAAGCGCTATACTTTCTTGATTGTGCATGTATATCTCCTAACTCGTAAGTCACTTTTTTTCTGTTTTGTGAAGGTAGTAATAAACAATAAACTATACTATAGTATTTACCTATACGCATTACAATTTTTGTTTAGATTTAAACTTGAAGATACTGTCTATTATATTGCTAATTGCTATCATATCTATATATATAAAATATTAAACAATAGTATACAATATAATATAATGCAATTTTTTTAACTTTGCTCAAAGAAGATTTCTGTTGATTTTATTGAGAGGCCTCTACTTTTATTGTAATGTACGATTAATGATTAATTACTTTTGAATTTTAAATAAAATATATACGTAAAACTAAATGTCATGTAGTCTGTATTGACTAGCTGTGTACCTACAAATAATCTCAATTTTTATGCACAGACGCGTCTAGACGCACGCATTATTATTATTATATCTTTAGGTACGTATAGTACATAGTTACTTATGGTAGTACATACATGTATTATATTATATTATATTACCTATGTAATTAGGTGAATGAGATTGTGTATTTTGCACAAACATCCAAATACAATATTTTCCTGATGAATAAAATGTAATATCGTTATAAATTATAGATTTTCATACCTACGGAAAGCTTAAAATTGATTTAAATTATTAATTACTTATAGCATATGATATTGTGGTTTAAAAATAAATGTTTTATTCCTGTTTAGTTAGAATATTGAAGGAAACACCTAAATATAATATTATATAATATATATTTGATTATTATTTATTACAAGTTCAATCATACAGAGGGTTTTTAATCAATAATAATAATTGTTTTCATGTTCCATAACTCAGTTTTTTCCATATGCTTATTTACAACTAATACCGTATCGCGTATAGTTCATATAGCTCATATAGTTTGTGGAATTAAATGTATCAAATAGTAAACACAGTAGAAACACAACAAAAAAAAACTTTATAAACATGTAATTCAACAGGGCGTCAATTTACATTTCATTTTACACATCAGAGCATAATATACAAAATTTTACAGATCAAAAAGTATTTATCATCATAAAAGATATAATGTTTTGTGCCTTGATACTTTCGTCTTCTGTACATGCATCGTTTTATAAGCTATAATAATATTATATCATATACATCAACAGGAAAAATCAGCAGGTGTAAGGTGGACAGAGATTAAAACGGGTTTTATAATTTGTAATTTAATTGACTCATGAAAAAATTACATATGTATGCTCTAGCAACATATATTTTGTGGGGTCTTGCCCCGAGGTAATTTAATTATTGTATAATGTTATTTTGTTTGCAATTTACTCGATCGATAGCAAGAATTACAAGTGTTTGCGAGCTTTATATAGAGTTTACTATTAGTATCTCTTCTGAAAAATTTTTGACAAGAACTACTACAGATTCTAATGTTGACAGATCCTGTGTGGGTTTTTTCATGATTTTCAAGGCAATACTTCTTTTTTGCAGTATATTGACAACCAATTGCCTGACATTTGAATGGCCTTTTGTGAGCAGCCACATGAAGTTTTAACGTTGATTTGTTTTCAAATAGTTTTTTACAAAAAGGGCACTTATTATTCGTTAGCTTCTTGGATGGGTTTAATAATTTACGATGAGGTGGACTTCTTTTTCCCCAATTACCGTTTGGAAAATAGGCCGACTCTCGATTTTGATTCACACTATGTGGATTTTCCATACAAAAGAGAAAAATAGGAAAAGGATAAAAAAAAAGTACATAATAGTAATATTATGATACATGATATATTACATTTTCAATATACACACATTATGTGTGAAAAACATTATTTGGCTTTTATTGTGGCGTAACACATGTTTGATATTTTGTATTGTAAATTGTAACATATTTTTATACCAGGTAATTTTCCTTCCGTATGAACTCTTCCGAATTTGTGGAGATGACACATATGGTTGTAAATTATTGAGTTGCTCATTATCCTTATGTGCTTCCCGTTTGTGCTCAAAATATCGACTCGGTTTATTGTACGCTCTTTGACAATGGGCAAAAGGACAAATGTACCACACTTCATAGTATTCTTCCTGTTCTCCACTGTCCAGCTCACAATCACTCAGTTTTTCAACCTTCATTTTGAATTTTGAACTTTAAAGATGTTTAAATGTTTCAGTAGACTGTGATTAACTAATTATGTTTGAAAACTAACATATACAAACATGAAACATATATTATGAGATATGAAAAAATCTTAGAGCGGGCGAGGGAAAGCAATACACACATTATGTACATATGTACATTTTCTGATTCATTTCTAAGCTACACGGACTCAGAGAATTCCTTGAAACTTTTAGAACGTAGACTATACATGTGAACGTTTTTCATCTCTCTTAAGGATCCATCCAAAGATGAAGAAAATGTAATGTAAACAAATCATTTCCCCAGTTTTCAACCTGTTTTAAGTTTTAATCCTGTAAACTGTCAACAGTATCTACAGTTTATTGGACATGAGACTTTAGATTAGACACAAGTCATATTTTCCTTCTGAGGTAAGTATTTTATTTCGCTCAAAGCTATGATGCATTATAAAGTGTAAAGTTGCCAATGACTACAAGCGTACAAGTACATGACAATCATAATATGTGATGAGTGATGAGATAGACAAGAGCCAAGTATTTTAGAAATGTAATCCATTTCATGTAAAAGTTATGCAGTAAAATTCAGACCATTTACATACTTATTTATTGATATGAATGCATTTTTTAATGGTTTTATTATGCAGTCTGGAATCTCGTCTTGTTCATGTCATTTTAAAATTCTTCATAGTGATTGACTTCTCAGCATTCATAATGTTGAAACAAAAAATTTCTCGCTATGTAAAATACGACCAAAAAGAACGACAGTACAATATTCAATAGTCTATAATATATACGATGCACAAAATATAACGCGTAACAATATGGAGAACTGGAGAACAGAGAAATACCGAAAGACCTTTCAAAAATTTCAAGGTTTTACTATTTCTACAATACCTATAGAATCTAGAATACTTTATCTTTTCTCCCTTTCCTATAAGTTCAAATACTATTATTATTATGGTAAATAAATACATGGAAGGGTCTAAATTTCTACAATGTGTCTCTGTGTCTTCAGTATGCTGTCTGCATGTGGAAGCAAAAGGCTAAAATATCTATTTATTGCCTCGTCCTTTCTCCTCTCAAGTTCAATAACTTGAATTCCCTGCATACATGCATGTGTATAAGGATTCCTTTTTGTCATTTTTCTGTTTAAAATTATTTTGTATTGTACATGTACGTCTTCACATTTCATCACATATTACATATTTTGTTATTACATATTTAACTATTCCAATTTTAAGAATTTTGTGAATTGAAAATTGAAGTTCCCGTGAAAAAAGGGAAAATACACGGAGCAAAATGAGAGTTGAAACCTAATACAGATACTAAAAAGCGCCTAAATAAATTTTTAGTGGACTTAAAAGTTAAAGTAGTACAAGTTTAACAGTAGTTTACAATTTGTAAACGGATTACTTAAGTGCTCTATAATCTATAATTCAACACGTGAAGCCTGAATCGTGCTTTGGAATGGCCTCAAGGGACGATAGAGTGATCGTAAGTAAGCTTTATTCAAAATTATAGTACAAGACACAAGACTTATACTACAAACTACAAGTGTATAATATTCTATAGTGTATAGTGTATGATGTAATTTATAAATGTTATGTTCATTTAATTTTGTAGGATGGAATTCGAAAAATGAATTTGGCTTACAAAAAGCTATTACGAGTAAATCTCAATGCGAATCCGGGGTTCCTAATCAAACATGTGAGTCTCTTTATGCTTTTTCCTTGTCTTCAAATATATTGTATACATGAAGGGCAGACTTTCAAAAGTACCTCTGATGTTTTTTAATTCCATGGTAACAAACTCTGTTAACACAGTGTGTATATAACCAGAGGTACTTTTGAAAGTCTGCCCTTCACATAATATAAATTATAAATACTAGGGCGATGAATCATAAAGCCTTGTGTATAATGTATAATAATATGTTATCCTGAAATTTAGCTGACAAGAGAATTTGGGAGTGGTGATGAAGCTGTGACTGGAAAAGAAGACGATGATGACGATTCGATTATTGTAAGCATGGTTTGCATTGTTATTTAGATATTTTGTTGATTGTTGATTGTAATTTACTTTTACTGAATATTGAATCAATTTCAAGTTGTATTATCATTATAAATTATGAGTGTTCGTCTCATTTCTTTTGGACGTTTTAGGGACGTATCAAAACCATTTTTGAAATATTCCATACATTGGAGAAATTTGATCCACAAGAAGCCTCAGACATTCTTCTAGGAAATGTAAGTTTATTATGTATTTAGTTTATTATGTATTTAGTATTTACTATAATAATATCAATTTTTATGGCCGAACAGCAGTTTCTATTTTACTTGTAAATATGTAGACCTGTACATCTTATATCTTATAATAATGTTTATTTGTAAAGTTGGACGGGATTCTGTCTGAAGGACAAGCGATAGAACCAGTTCAAAGTGAATTGAAAATCGAATCAGTTAAAACTGTTGAAAATGGAGCAACAGTAAGTCCAAACTGGAACATCACTATCCCGTCATCAACCTCTTCATCTCAAGATCAAACAGAATTAGAATCGGAAGATACATCATCAATAATTGACGATTCCCCTCCATTTTTAGAACCTGGAATCGAATTCAATAATGTTCAACTTATTATGAACCCAGTAGTTCAACTCATTCCTCCTGGATTACGATTGAAATGTACCATATGTAAAAGTAAATGCTTCTCTTCCCCAGAAATTTTAAACTTCCATATTCAGACTCATGCGGAGGAAAATATGGAAAGGCAATTATGGATTATACAACCAAGGAAAATTCATATTTGTCCCATTTGTGGAAAAAAATGCAGGGTCCCTTCAACTCTAAAGGATCATATTCGAACTCACACAAAGTCAAAACCTTTCATTTGCCCCATCTGTTCTAGTCGATTCACTCAGAAAGGTGAGAAAATTCTAAATTCATAATATGTTTTGGATTAAAAAGGATCGAGGAATTAATAATATATTTTTACTTTCCACATTCACTGACAACTATATACTATATTTTACGGTTTTTTAACCCAAAAATTGCTAATAATTCCTATTGTTTATTTTCTACGTTTCTATGAAAAAGGGTCATGCAAAAATCACATGGTCACTCTACACAAATCAAAATTGGATCCAATATTTGAGGCTGAAGATGAATTGCCGGAAAGTCAAGACTTTGGTCTGTTGAAAGTCAAGAGAGCTCGAAAAATTAAAAATAGTCATTTCAACCTCAGAAAGAACAGAAAACCAATCTTTTCCTACTCTAAACTCACAGCCTCAATTAAAAACACAAAGAAAAAGTTCAAGACATTGCCTCCGTCACGACGACCGCAAAAATGTACCTACTGCCAGAGATCATTTAATGGTATCACTAATCTCAGGGTATTAATAAATATAATATTTTCATGGCATCTTTTTTAGTTATGTATTATGTACTAAAACTTTTATTACGACATTGAATAACCGTAGATATACTTCACACAAAAAAAATTAAATATATAATACATATTACATACCCTCCTATATAGGTTCACCTACGGATTCACACGGGCGAAAAACCGTATTCTTGTCCATATTCACATTGCATGAAAAGATTCAATCAAAGTGGTAAAAATATCTTTATTTATCAAAAACAAAATATTATAGTTGCTAGATACAAACTTTTAATACGTGTATTACGTACTACATCATAGTTTTATAATATTCTCTATTCTCTTGGACGATTTTTTACAGGAGCTTGTAAATCGCATGTAGCAAGACATGAACGCCCTTACCCGTGCGAATATTGTACTCGAGCCTTCTTTACACAAAGTAAGCAAAACAGTAAATAATATAAAAAATTTTTATGCCTTGCACTTTTGGTATACTCACAAAAGCGGTCACTGACTAATGATAAAAATGTTTTAGGTTCGAGGGATTCTCACGTAAAATCATGCCATGCCGACTCTATCCAAAGATAATAAAATAAATCAATCTTTTTAGATTGTTTAACAACAATTATTATACTAATAATAAAACGACTAATCTATAATTATTTATATGTCAAATTAAAAATTACTGAATTTTTTATTTTCTTTCAATGTTCAAATATCAAATACTAAAGAATAAAACTATTACCATTATTCAAACTTCAAAATTGATAGTGAATTTAACTACCCACTTTAACATCGTAGAAAAACTAGTGTGCTTTCAAAACTCTTATTGATTTCAGACTAATTAAGAATGAGTTGAGTATGTAAAAAAAAAAGAACTACCAATGTGAAAGTAGACATGCATGACTGAAACTAAAAGTTCACTGTTATTTAACCACATGCAGGTATTTATAAGGTATAAGTACTATTAGATAGGTAAGGCATTTCAAAATCAGTAATCATTGCAGTTGCTAGTAGCATGGAGTACATATAATGACTACCTAAAAATTGTAAGAGGTTTTAATGGTAATAGAAAAAACGACAATGTCAATAAAAGGTTTTAATAAAATGAATGGAAATTAACTGAATGAGAAAACAATCAGAAAAGCTCGCCTTTCAGATTTGTGACCTACATTAAAATTTCGTTTTTAGGCATGACATTCTTCGACTAATTCTAATCAATTAATAATTATACTGGTCACTATTTAGTTTCTTACAAATTAAAAATAGGATTTTCATAATAATATTATAAAAGTCTTTATCCATTAATCGAATATCGAATAGGCATTTGTTCTGTTGTTGATCACAAGATAATATATATTATGTATAATCTATAATCACATGTGACAATTTTTCGTGTCACGGTGTAATAATTGCGATTAAAAAACTTAATGATAAATAAAAACTTTAAACAAATACATACGTAATACATAAAATAACAGTAATAAACAAGGTATTTCTACAGCTATAAAATTGTTCATTCGGTATCTCATACAAGAAAAATTAAAAATACTACTAATCAATAATATATCAGATTAACAGGAAGGAAAATATGCCTTTATGAAAAACGAAAAAAAGACATCAAATGAAACTATTTTACTATCCTAATAGTATATAGTTTCGTGTCTTATTTTGTTGTAAAAAAAGATTAAATGCGTCATGCTAAATAATGTATCTATATGCATGAAATCCAGAATTGGAAACTATCCTTAATTAAAGTTAAAGATTACCAAATATATCAGAGTTGACTTGGACAGGACATTCATAATCGTACGAGTCCTCTTCGTCTTCTTCGGTGGATTCACTATCTTGTTGTAGGGTTTGTGAGGCGGGTTCATTATTATTATCCTGTTGTTCTTCGGCTTCTTCTTCTACAGTGACTGAAGGTAAATTTTCTTTTGATGATTCTGAATGAAGAGAACATTTTTGTCTTTCTTGTGCCAACAATCTTGACGAGTGAATGTTTTGCTTTGATGACTTTTGGCTTGATTGAAAATTTACAGGATCTGTGTAAACTTTTACGTTTACAGAAATCTTTCTATCAATTTTAAGACCGTCATGAAATACAAATGAACAGATTTCAGTTGTGTGACCCAAGTGTTTTTGTTTGCACTCAATCTAAAATAACAAACAAAAACATTACAGTTGTTTATTTAGTGCAATCAAAAATACATGTGTCTTTTACCAACTGCAAAATAGCACATCATAATACTTCTTGAAAAAAATTAATAAATACATTGTTCAAGTCAAAGTAATGATGATTATTATTATTAACAAAAAATAGACATGTCTTACTTCGATTTCAGTTGATTCACCAGGACCCAACACACAAACTACACCGCTACCTTCTTGTTTTCCAGTATTAATTTTGAATTCACACACTTCTAGAGTTGTTCCTACTAGCTCTATATATTTCAAAATAATACGATGATTTTCCTTATTTTGAATTAGAAATTGGGTTTTAACTGGATCGTCCCAAAGAGAAGTTTCAATGTTCATCGGATTTGGAAGAATATGTATTTTTGAATTAGGAGATTCTTTCAGAAAGTCTTTATTGTTGAGTATTCTGAATATCGCGTAAAGTAGAATAAAAAATAGCAAAATAATATTTCATCAGTTTGTAGTTTGTAGTACCAAAATGTACAAAACATACATGAGAATTAAAATAGACACATCCACAGTAATATACACAAACTTCCTTATAATTCAGAATTTAAGATGTAATACTATATTGTTAATAATTATTATTTGTGATTTGCCTTGGTTTCCGTTTTTCAATACTGAGTGCTCGTTTATAAAATGTTTTGACTGATTTTGTCTGGCACGATGAAACAAATACAACGTCACACAGGTCACCAATACGAACTGGAGAGTTCTCGATAACTTTTTCAAAAATGACAATATCCTTCACATGATGAAATTCATTCAGTTTCTCTAATTTTCCTGTACTGATGCCAATATTTTCCCAATTCACTGACACAATTTCGTCAATATCATTATTCTTTATTTTGATATCAAGTTTTAACTTGTCTCCTGTATAATATTGTACAAAAATAATTATGTTAAAGTTACATTCAATAGCATTTGAGTTACTTAAACCTAGAATATGATTATTCAAAACATATTACACTACATAATAATGTTTAACCTATTTTGATAAATTATAAATTGTAATGTCATTTATCAAGTAACATTTTATATTTACTTGAAATTTTATACCTTTGAGTATTGATGATGAGTCTGAAAAAAGATTATTATCCACTGGAAAGGATTCCTTGTTGAACTTAATAATGAAATAATCGGGGTTCACATCATCTACAATACATATATGAGTTTTGACCGGTTCGCCTGCTAATGTTGATGATGGAATTTGTTGCTTTTGTTGTGGTTTCTTATTCGATAATTTTTGTGCATGTTTCTTTGGAAAAGAATGTTGTACATCACTGGAAGAGATGGATAGTAATTCAACAGATTCAATTTTCCATTTATCATCTTCTTGTACTACTGTGAACTTGACACGGGCACCTTTTTGTTGTTTACAATGTGGATGTTGCTTCAAATCAATTTCATAACTAGGTCCATTTTTTCCGGAACTAATTTCAGCTTTAGATCGAAAAGGATCAATTTTAGTAATGATACCACTTCCACTGAATCTCCTTTGTTCTTTTGATAATGATGATGATGACGCCACGGGTGGTACAACTTTCTCTGTATCTTCTTCTGTCTTATTCTGGTTATTTCATCAAAAACATATGATTATTTATAAAATTACAATTTACAAACAACTTGTACAATAGTTCAAAATCCTTGATTAATAATAATATAAAATTAAATAATCTATTCACCTCAACCCTCGTTTCATTTACATATCCTTCAGCATCTGATGGATATTCTTCACCATCACCTGTTTCTTGTGCATTCTGGTTTGAATCCTATAAAAAACATTACATCACAGTTAAACAAGCAACAATTTACATATTTATTAAATTAAAAACTATAGACAGACACAAAACTAGTTGCAAGTTACTATATAATTGCTCATGATTGTAAAATATAAAATGTACCATTAGGAATTATGGCAGATTAATCTTACCCCTTCATCGTCAGATTCTGACTCGGAACAGTTTGAACTAGGATCTTCCTCTTCATTTCCTGGTTCCCGAAAGTAGGTTGTCAATTTGTTAAAGGTTTCTGATAGAAGACGAAACATCTCGTAAAAACTTGATATACTAGATATAGAACAAAAATGAAAAGTTACATGTTAAATATTATAAATACACATATAATATGCATGGTTGTACAGAATAATCTTTCATATCGATAGTTTTTGATTTGTTTCTCTCATTTTTTCTTGATTCTTGAAGTTCATTATAATTTTAACATCTGAAGTAAACAAAAAACTTGAATAGCTTTTAGTGTATATATATATATAATGTATTTGATAATTTATACTTACCTGATACTTTTAGTCACAGCTCTTCTTTTTACCAATCAAATCTCAAATTATCAAACGTCACAAAACACAAAACTTTCGTCATTCAAAATAAACATTTTTTAATGAGTTTAAAGTTTAAAGACTATACATTTTAACATTCATGTGTACTATACACTATACACTATACAGCAATATAATATGCAGTATATTTTATATTTAGTAACCACAATATGATTTTCTGTGCACTCTGTGTGTGTACAGTGTACACGATAAACAATATGTATTACAAATTACCAGTATATTAAGTTTAATTATGAATTTGATGAATAATAAATAATAAAGATGTGAAATATTTCCAATTTAATCCAAATTACAGATGTGAGATGTGAGACAAAATGAACAGATGATTTTTAAACATGTATGTATGCAAAGGAAAACTGTGTGTGGGTGAAAAGTGAAAAGTGTATTACAGTCTCTGTTTTTTTACTTTTTACTTACTAAAAATGATACAAAAATATGAACTAATTATAGTTACATTAATTTCGTATGAAATCTGTAAAATATTAAAAAGTGAAAGCGTACGCATACCAAATGTCTAAATCAAAATCATAATCTATACATTATATACATAGAGGTAATACACAATATATAGATATATATAATATACACACACTCTTGCATGAACAACTGAAAAATGAAAAGTTGACGATATGCTGTGGTGATTCAAGATGCATTTTATGTAAATAAGTCTACAATGAATAATAAATAACATGATTGAACATGAAAGTTTTGGTTATTTTTCTACCCTTTTACTCTTGTTAAGCCAGGTCAGAGAAAAACGTTTTCACATTTTTTTACGAATCGAAGCTGAGTATTGTCATTGTCTTGCCGTTTACAGTTTACATACTTCATACGGGTTTCATCTTTTTATCCTTTCCTTTAGTTCATTCGGTGTCATGACACTAGACTACAAGTTGTAGGGTCCAGTGTGTCATGACTACACTGTTCATATTTCCTCTAGCCTATAGATCAATGAGTACATTTTTCACCGCATTCCATATGCCATGTCAATTTACAGAAAACTTGATGAATATACTGAAATTCACAAACAAACAGAACACAGAGTATCTAAAAGCATTGGGGCATTTATATTTTATTTAGACATGAAAGGATGCTTCATGCAAAACCTCTGTTCTAGTTTAAACAGTAATTAATTCTTTGTATTTTTATTTCAAAGAGGCCTGGAGAAAAAATTACGAAAACATGCCAAAGAAAGACTAGCAGAATTTTACTCCATTTCATGTTACAATTTTGCAACGTATTACCATAAAAAGGAATTTATATAAATACTTCTTGATTTAAATTCAGCATTCATTTTAAGGTCACTCATTTAACCGTGTGTGTTACCTGTTACCTGGTGTAAAATGGATTTACTCCTTTTGGTCTATGCATTCTTTCATTGTTTGTCTCAGCGTACTGCATACATTACCTATATATTTGATACTAGGAAGTTGACAGTGCTCACTGCTTACAGGTTCTCAAATGGAAAAATGTAGGTGTTAGGTATTAGGTAGTCATATTTTATCGGTTATTTATTGAGATCAATTGAGCTTTGAGCTCAAACAACACGTGGTATTATTATTGTTTCTAGTTCTAGTTTGTAGTAGTATTACTCCTATTACGACTAGGTAGTTTTAATAGTAGTAGTATCATATTATTCGATGACTCCTGTAGAATACTACATACTACACACGATGCATCCTCACATACCTTGGTGTTCTCCTTTGCCTTTTGCCATTGAAATCTGATAACCCAGATTCCATTGTAAATATACAATGGGAAAGTATAAGGCCTTTCAACTTGAACTAATTCATTCATCCATTCATTCATACTGTATGAACACAGTTCATTTTCCATCTTCTCCTCTTCCGAGAAAACTATATTCAGTTCACTAGTCACATAGTCAAATTTTGAGTACATTTTTTTTAACATGAAAGTTTTTGGTTCCTTTTCTGGCCTTTTGGCCATCACCTTGGTTTTCTGCTTGAGCCAGGTAAGAAAAAAACAAGCGTTTTCACCTTTTTTCTATTTGTTGGTCAACAGATCAATTTTTTCCAGTGTTTCATGTGCCTTAACGTGTCAAGTTTCAAGTTTGAAGTGCATATCGAGATGAAAAGTCTCAATAATTTATATGTTTTGTTTGTATATTATATGCTAAAATTTTAGGTTGATTCTTCACCTGCTGCACCAGCAAAAAAAGGGAAAGGAATCAAAGCTGGTAAGGGTGTAGGACGCACCGGTGAAACCGTTGTAAATGCTCCATCTTCAGTAGGACGCACCGGTGAAACAGTTGTAATGGCACCATCAAAAGTAGGAAATACGGGCGAAACCGTTGTTATGGCACCATCCAAGGTTGGAAGTACTGGAGCAACAATGACATCTGAAGATGAACCCTCTGGCAAAAAAGGAAAGGGTATCGGAGCCAAGAAAGGAAAGGGAATAAAATCTGGAAAAGCCATTCTTCAAGGTTGATTCTGAAAGGTGGGTTTAGTTACAAAAATATCACATGCACTTTTTAAATAGGTATAAGTAGTTATTTTTTACATTTGTATGGAATTTGCGAATTTGTTTTCTAAAAAGCATTTCAAAATTTTATAGGCGACTGAAAAATCCCTCCTACCAAACGCAATCGGATCAATGTAAGAATTTTTTTCAACATTATGGTTATAAATGCATGGTGATGATGATTATGTATTATTTATAGTTTCAGTTTTTCAATATTAACTATTGAAATAAAATACAAAAAATAAAATATGTCCATGCAAAAGTATTCATTTATATTTTATGTTTTCAGTGTCAAGCGCACGGACAATGGACAATGGAAAATGACGGCAAGTGAACAAGCAACAAGTAATTAATGATGAATAATGAGGAGCTGTTGAATGGATTTGAGACTTGAGAACTTCAATCAGCATCAAGACGAGCTCATCAAAATCAATATTGGCAAAAACAAAGTTGTGGGAAATTTTAATAATCAGTTTTCAAAGCTTCTCATTATAACCCGCCATAAAAATATTTATGAAAAATAAAAAAAAACTTAAAAATACCCAGTTCAAAAAATTATTCTCGAAGTCATGTCATATTTTATTTTCACAAAAATAATCATATTTTTACCGCTACCTCCATTTTAGTACTGATGTAAGTACAAATAAGTACACACTTTTTGTGTATATAGGTACTTACAAATTTCCAAACATTCGATGATTTTTAGTAACCATAACTTTTCCCTCTCTTTTGTTTTATGACACTGAGACTGAAAAATTAAAAGGTTTGTTCCAGTAAGAATATAGAGTTTATTTGAACGTTTATTCGTAATTCGGAATAATTCTTGTATAAAATATGAAAGGAAACAAATATTAGACTGCAGACTAAAGCTTAAACTTGTACAAAAATTGAATATTGAATTGGTCAAAGGTCAAAGGAGTCCGTTGTCTTGACATTTGGCTATTGCCTTGTGAAACGACATCAAAAACCTTGACGATGACATTTTGTATTTTGAATTTTGAATAGATTCTTGCACAATATAAATATATATGTTTCCTTGGCATCGTTATTTCTTATTTTTAGTTTTTAGGTGCTCAGTCGAAGCTCGAAGCTCAGCTCAGTCCACTGTAAAAAAGTTTAAATGTACTTTTTTTTATCCAACTTATAAATGAGTTGAAATTTGAAATGGAATGGGAAAAGTAATTGATTTTGGATTTCTTTTGAAAAATGAATTTTGAATGTACAATTTATTTAAAATTTACTTACGGTACTGTAATAATTTTCATAAGTTTCCACTTTCTATCTCATGGAATAAGTCCGAGTTCCACTAATTTGTCCTCCATGGCTTCATAGTAAGTGGGTGGATCATCACTTGGAAATTGACATCCGGAGGAGTAGGGAATTACGGGAATGTTCATATCTCCTGCTCTATTAGTACAATTGTTATTGACATTGGTCTGATTCTGATTCTCCTCGTGTGTCAAAGGACCACTCTGATTGTGAAATGGAAGTTGCTGAGCTGGAATCAGGACGGATGCCACCACAAAAGGTCTCAAACTAAATACAAAGAGAAAAAAAGGGTAAAATTTAAACATATGATATTCTGA
This sequence comes from Sminthurinus aureus, assembly GCA_034698265.1. Classification (NCBI taxonomy): domain Eukaryota; kingdom Metazoa; phylum Arthropoda; class Collembola; order Symphypleona; family Katiannidae; genus Sminthurinus; species Sminthurinus aureus. The sequence goes on along the minus strand of JAQGBH010001620.1, from coordinate 5,803 downwards.
TTTATGAGCAAATGAAAAATGATTAGCATAAGAAAAAATGGATGAATTATATACACTATATACAGACATATACATACATAAATGTACATTGTAGTTAAATCCTGTTAAATGTTAAATAAATGTACCTTGCTTCTTCCCTCATCCGCATATCATGGAGGAACCACTGACAGACGGTTGTTATCCCAAACATCAAAAATAAGGCAAAAATTGCCCAGGGAAGGACCATCCGATATTTTACGTGAACATGAGAAAGATAGAACATGGAAATAGCACCACAAATGAAAAGTACCAAATTATATAGAATAATCTCTCGCTTCCTCCTGGTATAAGTTCCACCTTCCAAATTCATGTCTACCAACATACAAGCACAATTCACACTTTCAGTAAACAATAAACAGTAAACAAAATGACCCTGTTTTTCTTTGATTCTTTGATTATTTGAACTTTAAACCCACGTAGTGAATGAATAAGGATGACGATAACAATGATGAGGAATTTTTTATGATATTTTGACTAATATTCTACTTTGAATCCCTTCTAAATCCGAATCCAAAACCGAATCCGAATTTCCCACTTGTGTACATCTATATTTTTCTACAAAAAGGTTGATATGGAATGAAGACGTAGATTTCCACACAAGATACAAGATACACACTACACACAGATGTAACAGAGAACCTAGAGAACGAGTGAAGACGAAGAGGAAGCGGAAGAAGAAGAAGAAGCAGAGAGTCAACTAAGCCCGGAGAAAGTGTACAGAGTAGAGAGGAGAGACTGGAGAGGAGCAAGAAATCGATCGATTTCTCCATACTCCATGCACACATCTCTTCCTTTTTATCATGTACAGTTATAGAGTTTAACATGTTCTGGGCTGGTTTGTATGGAGCAATCTGTGTTTGAGTATGGAGTATGCGTGTGCGAAGAATAGACTGGACAAGATAGATGCAAGAGACGAGAGCAGAGAAATTTCAAAAGCAACGATTGATAATATCATTTAATTTTTAATTTTTACAACTTTAACGGAATTTAGTTTTCTCTTTTCTCTTGAAAGTTGAATTCTGCAGATCTGTTTCACAACTTACAATAGGAAATGGGAAAATATTATTATGTATTGTAGCAGTCACATTGTTGCTGGCAATTATCCTCTGAAATTTTCTCGGTATTCACACCACTGTTAAATTTACATCGACAGTATAAGTCACCGGGTACATTACATACGTAATTGAAACAGAGCCCTGTGCATCGTGGAAAGTTCTGTAAAAGAAAACAAAAAGTACCCACACTAGTATGATATGACATGTTTAATGGTTTCAGATAACAGATATATACAACATACAACAGAGTTGTGAATTGAGAATTAAAATTACTTTATTCATCCCGTTTGGCGGTATCTTTACTGCACGATGACTTTGATATGCATTAGGACACAATGGCTGTTGCCTAGTTTGTTTCAAATCTGGGATCTGGGCTTTGTTATCTACATGTAGATCTTCCAGGTCAGTTCCACTTCCAGTTCTATGGCCATGGACACAGTTCAAATTCAAAATACAAGAAAAAATAAATATACTTACAAAAACTGAAAAACCAAATCCGCTCTTGAAATTTGGCGCCATTTTGGTTTTCATTGTGTTTCCTGTTTTACAGTGATTGCAGTATTTTGGGTACTGGTTGAAAAAGAAGTTTCTAACACTACATACTAAACTAACAGTGTTTAGTCTGTACATATTTTTGGTGGAGTACAAAGTCCACAAACACATAAGCCTGATTATTATTATTTTATGGGAGAATTATTCATCTACATTCTAGATTCTAGTTAATGAAATTATGGGAGAGAAAACACAGGTTTGTGGAAGTAATAAAACATTACTAGCACTTTTCCGTGTCACCAATACATGTGCAATTTGCACAATGCACAATAAATGTTTCTAGAATGTAGAATTGAGTGCTGCAAAAGATGCACAACTCCAAATGTCATTATTGTATTTTGATCTCGTTATCATAAAAAGTAACCAATATTATAATATGTATTATGTGTGCATGCGTATTTTCCTAATTCATAAGTTGTACTATCTGTATTCAAAATTTGTCAGGATTCGAAAAAGATGGCTGTGCGGCTATGAGCTAGTGAATGTACGTTGTACATTCATATTAGTAACACTAACCTGTAATCAATAATCAGGCAATCAGTTTCTACTTGATTAATACATTATTTATAATTTATTTGTGGGTTGTGTGGATGTATTCACATTTATCAGAGGAGAAAAATTAGCAAAAAAACAAATCTACATATTGCTAATTTTTTAATCTGAAGTCAAAGATGGGAATTTTTAAACCACTAGTATTTTTGACTGTAGCTTTGAGTTTGATTTCTAATTCTTCACTAGTTTCCTCACAACCTGAAGAAGAGAGTTTAGATTCAATGTTAAAAAACTGGGAGGCGCGTCAGTCTTCACAATCTGACACTTTACCCCCTTATACAGTTCGTCAAAAATTACAATTTTATAATCGAATCACTGGTGTTCTCTCAAGCAGTGTTCCGGAAATTAAATTTCTGTCAAAGATTAAGCGGGCTCCCTTTCCAGATGATACTGGACCAAACGGAGAGGATTTGGGACTTCACTGGAATGTGGTACTATATCAAATATAAAATAAATTAAATGACAAAAAATTCTAATGGGTCATTTTATATATTATATTTGAATTGCAATGTGGAAAGACCCCAATCTTTTATGCTGCTTTAGCATTTGAGATTTTTGAGTTGTGTCCAATTTTTCATGTTATTACAAAAGTTGCAAAATGTGAATACTTTGTACTTTGTACACAATACATTTTTTATTTTTTGCATACAAATTACATATTATTATTATTATAGACTCAATTAGTTGAAAACGCCAGTAACGATTTTCGAGTCGATGTACACAAAGTGAAAACAAATGATTCGTACATTTTAACTCTGTTTCGGATCGTTAACACTAAATGTTTACCTAGACCGGATCCTCCTACATTTTTTCAACATGGATTTCTAGGCAAGTTCATTTTTTTACCAATCAAAAAAATTAAAAATAAATACATAATTATACACGCATAAAAGATTTTTCATTTACCGTTTGAAGTTATAAAAATAGAATATTAATCAAAAGGTTCTGCTGCTGATTGGCTTCTTCTCGATCCACCATATTCACTCCGTACGTCAGTATTAATTTAACAGTTTTCATGAAATTATATACTGTATACGGTCTACGCATATCGTTTTTTCCAAAATTAGGCTCGGAATTTGAATTTGAATTAATTGCTTGAACTTTGAACTTTGAACTGTGGTCTTTCAGCACTGCGACTTGCAAAAAGTGGATTTGACGTTTGGCTGGGTTTGAAAACCAAATTAATAACTTTTATTCCACTCACAAAAATATTTATTCACATTCATTTCAATTAACTTTTATTTAATGTTACTTTATTTTGTTTTGATTTTGTAACCTTACTGTACTGTAGGTAATTCCAGAGGTATGAGCATTGAGCAGTTATCGAAAAACTACTGTACCTTTTTTCTACATGAAAATGGAGAAATACTAAAAACATTTGCTGTAATTATTATTTTCGGTTCAAAAACTATAAAATTGTTTTCATATTTCATATTTAGGTAATCATTACTCTCAAGAACATGAGTTTTTATCCATAAAATCACCCAAATACTGGAATTTTAGGTGACAAAAATAACTCATATTAAATCCGAATGCACTATTCTAAAGGCTTTTTATGAATGAATATTTTTCTAATTATTTTCATTTTAAATAGCTTTCATGAGCAAGGAACTCAGGACTGCCCCACAATTGTAAAACCATATTTATTTGACCTTATATGCTTTAATTCTTGATTTTATTGTAGCAAAAATCAAAAAGTTCCAATTCGCAAATTCAAAAAATGGATCAAAAATTTTTATCTTACTGTTTTCAGTGCTTTGACAAAAGCTATGATTTTTATTTTGGTCTTGATTTTCTATTATGATGTGATTCCAGATCGACTTTATTCTGAAAGAGACGGGTAAACCGCTGCTTAACTATGGTAAAAAAGAAGAATCCATAATCTATAATCCATGATGCAAAACTAAGAACTAAGAGAAGCCCGATCAAAGAGATGGGTTTTGTTATGATATAACCGACACATAAATAAGATGAATTTTTATTTTCTAGTGGGTCATGGAATGGGAACAACAATGTAAAAATGAATTTTGAATTACTAATATTATTATAATTTACACAGTTTCTCTAACATTTGATTCATATGCTGATTCACAATTACATGACTTTCATATCTTACGTTTACAGCTTAGTTTGATTTGTTTCACTTTATCTGTAGATTTTATGTGTGTTTGTCCGAATATCCAGACCGTTATAATCATAAAATTAGAGCAATGATTGGCTTGGGACCGATGGCTTTTCTTTCCAGAGCGCAGTCACCTGTCAAATATTTGACACCACTCATCAAATTTTACGTAAGAAGCAGTAGTTTGGAGTTAGGATGAGTTAACATTCAAAAACTAAAATTAATTTAAAATGACATAGTGTGTTCAAAATTTTGCGGATGTATACAGACAGATATTCCAGATAATGGACCGCTTCTTCCTTCGACGATTAGCTCACACCTTCGAGCTACGAATCCAGAATTATGTAGAATCATGATCCACGGTCGAAGCCTCTGTTCTGATGTGCTTTTCTTCCTTTACGGGGCGGATAAGGAAAACACAGTTGGAAAGAAGGTAGTTTCTCGAATTTTCGGACACTCTCCCAGTACAACTTCCGTCAAAACCCTGATCCACCTGTTGCAACTATTCAGCTTCAACTCATTCCGCCAGTTTGACTATGGTCTCGTAAAAAGTAAAGTTTTTTTTTCATAGAAAAACCATACATCATCCATTTTCCATTTCATAGTTTAAGATCATTTTTCATTGTATATTATTTTATTCCAGATGCTTTCATATACACACAGACTGTGCCACCAAAATATAATCTCTTTCTGATTGAGACATCCACTCTCAATTACTATGGACAAAGAGATTTGCTCATTGATCGAAAGGTTTGGAATTTTGAAAATTCGGAAATTCAACTCCAATTTCCTTACAAATTACTGTTCTTTGTGATCCTAATCATGAAAAAGAGTCTACGAGATTATTTTTGAACCTCTTCAGGATGCTGAACAAACGGTTGCAGAACTTGGAACGGGAGCTTTTAAATTGAATATTCAATTGGCCGCATTTGACCTCACTGGATTGATCTATTCAGAATATTTCATGGTGGCAAATGGACCAGAAATTATTGCCTATCTGTTTACCATCACTCAACAGGATACGCGAGTTCTAGAAGCTGAAAACCAGGAGCAGAAACTAGAAACCTGTACCTGCAGAGGTCACGGTTCCACGAATAATAACAATAACAACCACAGCTGGGAAGGAACTAGCTATTTCAAAAAATTTCAACAGCAGTCAAAAATCAACATCATCAATCATGACGGATCCAGGAATACAAAATATTGACCTTTTCGTTTTATCACAAGTTTGAATTTTGGATCAGGATTATGAATTATTGACACTTTGTTATTTGTAATTGAAAATTCGATGGGTGAAAATGAAAAATGAATAGAAATCAATAAAAATGAAACAATGAAAGAGAAAAAAAAACAGTTTACAACAGTAACTTGATTTGAGAATTGAGAATCATGCATTTATTACAGTTATTAATAACCTACTATTATACTTTCTTCGTCATTTTTCGAAAGTAGTGGGAATGATGTTCCATGAGTGTTTTCTAGT
>JAQGBH010001619.1:0-30750 GCA_034698265.1 Sminthurinus aureus | reverse complement strand
GCATTAAAAAGGCTCAGCAAGGTGGAGTTTTATTGAAGATCTGCGGATTCTTCAAAATGCTGTGAACACAAATTTTAATATTGACAAGAAGGGGGATTAATTTTGCAGGTTCCTAAGCCTTCCACTGTTCTTAAACTCACCCATGCGGGTTCGGAAAATGTAGAGTTTGGCTGCAGAAAGTTCACAGCGGAGGCTTCAACGCAGTATTTTAAGGTGTTGTTTAGTCTCAAGTTTTGCCAGCAGTTTATGTACGCAAACATTTGTAATTAGACGTGATTAACAGTTAAAAGTTTCATTCAGTAAATCGTCATGGCGACATCACCTTGCAAGGTACAAGCTCACAATGAAGACGATGTGCAATAAGTACTGTTCGCAAAACCTGGCAGCGAGCGAAGCGAGCTGAAAAATTTTCAGATTGGGCCGGCAAATAATGCAAAGAAAATGTAAAATCACGGCCCTAAAACATTTACCGACAAAAAAAGCTGAAGGAAACGAATTTTTCTGGGGGGTACAGCTAGTTTTCTTGTACCCTCCAGGTCTTTTAATGGGGGGTACAATGTACCCCCTGTACCCCCCCGTTCCGCGGTGCCTGACACAATGTATTATTAATTTGGAAACATTGCCGGGAATGTTCCTGGGGTTTTTTAATCTTGATTTACAATTTGCAGCATTAGATTCTTCAAAATGCAAAATGTCATCACGATCAAAGATCAAAAATCAAAACTAACCATAACCATCGCAGTTTCAATTCAAAGGGAAGGAATCTTTCCGTTCAATTTTACTGCATGTGCGTCTAAATCCCAACTTAAAATAAAAATGTATCGTGTGCTGCGTAAACACTAGATAGAGAATTGTACGAGAAGAAAATACGATATTTCTCGATTCCAAATGACAGATTGTGTATTCCAAATCGATCACAGATTACAAACAAAACCAGAAGCGCGCCATAAAATATTACACTCAATACTCAATACTTACAATGGACACTCAAGGGGTGTCCGACGAGTTAAGAACCGAGACCCACGTCATGCGACGTAGTTTTTTACGCTGATTCCGAATATGCACATCATTTTCCAGAATGGGGCAGTTAAAAAACCGACAAATTTGAAAAACTGGTTTTTCATTGCAAAATTGTAAAGAATTGTAAAACTTGGACGCCGTTTAAACTTTTACAGAAGTTTTTCTGGTTTTTGGGTCTCAATTTTGCGTCTTTTTCTTGATTTTGAGCAAATACATAGACCCATTCTGGAAAATGATGTGCATATTCGGAATCAGCGTGAAAAACTACGTCGAATGATCTGGGTCTCGGTTCTTAACTCGTCGGACACCCCTTAAGTGTCCATTGTGAGTCAGATTTAATTTATGACTTGGGCCCAAATGAGGACATACGCAAAAGGACGGAAAAAATTCATATCCAACGTTTCCGAAAAATTCCTTTTTTATGCATTTATTTGTAACTGTGCACACTGCTTGATTTTTGGAGCCCGGTGGCCAAAAATGTTGGAAGAAGGTTGCAGGGATAAAAACATGCGTAGAATCCGAATTCGGACTCCATTTTGCTCTAAAGTGATTCGAAACCGCACTTTTAATGGATCGATTTTATCGTTGCTAGGAAACAGAAATTGTCACAATTCTGTACAATGGATTGAGATTTGGTTTCAAATGTGTATAAAAGTACAGTCGTAGCTTCAGTTATTCTTCGCAATGAAAATATTGTCGAAAGACCAGCGTAGGTTGAGGTCAGAGGTCATTCTGAAATTTCAGCTTTTAAACTTTAAATTTAGTTTCCATGGAAACGGGCAGCTACGGGCAAAAGGTATATCAAGTACGTAGTAGTTTAGGCTGTGACCTACGTTCACATGACACGTCAGCTTAAGAATTGTTAAGATTTTTTAGATTCAGCATTTCAAAGTTTTCCCATTTAAAATACATCGAAATTTTTTTCATGGGTGATGATTAATTAATTGCTGACAAGATGTTTTAAGGCCAAATTTCAAGCGGTTTGCGTTCAGATATAAACTAAGCAGACATTTCTACGTTAGTTGATGCCAAAATTAAGATAAAACCACGTGGTCGCAAAATCAATTTTTGGCCACCTCAAACCAGAAATCCAGCAGTGTGCTGTGTACAATTTAATGTGTATTTTCGTAGTTTTCATGTTTTGCACATCAATTGGAGGCCAATTAGAATATTTGTTTTTGATTTCACTATTTTTATCATGTTTATTACACTTGAAAGCTCTTCATAGCATTACCAAGAATTACAAGCATCAGAAAATAAATGAATTGGAGCCTGTGTATTTTCAACGCTGTTTGACTTTTTAAGTGACAAAGTACACAACATTAACACGGAGTTGTTTCTTCGATGTGTTTGGACTGTACAACGTTGTCATTTCAAACGATTCGTGTGTCATAAACTTGATATAAAGTTTTCCTACTAGAGAAACTAGAGAACAGAACAAAAAATTGTATTGGCTTTTGAAATTACGTTTTAGATTTTGGTTTCTAATGAACCACAAAAATGTCCCATGGCAAAAGAAAGTCATGAGCGAGTAACAGGTCGTTTGTCCTTTGACTTTGGAATTTGGAATGTTTTTCTCGGTATTTGCGTTCTCTTTCTCTTTCTTCCTCTCTCTCTCTTTCTTGTTTAGGCATTTTAATATAAATAACGTTTTCAAAATCTGAGTCATATGAAACTCTAGTCTTTTTTCTTCGAAGGACGAATTAGGCTTATCAAAAGTTGATAAAAAATTAAGGCAAGAAATATTTCTGTGTATTTACAGTTTTGACAGTTGACGATAAAACATTTGATATTTGATATTTGGGCTCATGTTCCTCTTCTTTTTCTCCAAATCAATCGTTCGCTGGTCGTTGCTCTTGTCATGGTGAATCATTCACGGTCTGTCCTCTGTCGTTGCGTTGGATAGAACTTTATCCTGAATGTAAACAAATACAGTAAATTTCAAACAGGCGTAACAAAATACTACAGTCTACAGACTTTGCCCTTGGCTTCAGCTTTGGCTGTGGATTAAAATTATTTTGCTCCGTTGATCGTTGGTCTTAATTAACTGTAAATTTTGTGACTGCTGATTGCTAATTATTGAATTTTAACTAGTGAGCTAAACCCGAGATTTTTCCCTGTTCCCTGTGAGTCAAAACATAGACGCAGAGAGAAAAGAAAAAATCACAGTGTAGAAGAAAAATGAATCGTTCTCAGTTTTGGCAGCGTTATTTTGGTAGCAAACTTCAAAAGCTATCATTTGCTAATTTGGTGAGTCAAAATACTATAAAATGTAACAAAGAAACACGGGAATATTTTTTTATTTTTGATTATACATTCGCTTGGCACTTGATTCACACTTTTATAATTACAAACGATTTTGCTTTGTTTAAAATTTTGAAACAGCTTCTCCTGACTGTGGTTGGGGTTTGGTCGGGTGTTGACTCGGTTAAGCAAAGCATTTCCTATTCTCAATTTGTTTATTCGCTGGGTCATCCAGAATTCCCAGAGGATGAGGATGAAGCTCGGGAGGATAGAAACAATATTTGTCTCCATGCTGACGAGAGCAGAGATGTTCTCGTTCACTCTGTCTATTTTATCACCAGTCTCGTCATTCGTAAGTCAAAATGTCAAAATGATCAAAAGACAACAGCAAAGGAGAATAAATATTCAAGTTTTATTACGAACCGGAGGGATTTTGTTGATTTATAACTCGAATTATTTTTACTGTTTCTTGTTTGTTCACAGTTTACTCATTAGTGGAATTTTGCGCGGGAGTGCTTCTCACCCGACTCGTCTTCATTTCTAAGGTAAAAAAATAACAAGTCACACATGAAAAATTCTAAAGCATTTTACCCACAAAAACATCTAAAAATTAAAACAAATTCTCTTTACACTTGAACTTTGGGCCTGATTCATTTATTCATGTTTGTCCTATAAAAATAATCATTGTTTTGAATTTTGAATTTTGACCATGTGTTTTCAGGTGACTCCAAACGTGAATTGGAATTCAATGGAAATAGCCAAGCGCTTCTGGGCGTCTTATCAGCTCCTTCTGATTATTTTGTTCGTCATGACCTACGCCATCCTTTTCCCTTTGAAGACAGAGTCCAGTAAATACGAGTTATTTTTCAACATCAGTCTATTCATTTTACTGGTCGGCTGGAAGATCATGGTTTCGATTGTTTACGTCTTTTACAACCGTCCAGCCGAATCCAGTTTGCTTCACGGACAACAACAACAAAACCCTGCCAAATGTTCTGCTCATCATGTTCACATTGTCATGCTTGAATAATGAATAAAATACTGAAATTGTAAATTGTAAACGGGGTCAAACTCTTTAGTTTATTTAACACATTTATTCTTGGTTCATGCATTTCATTGACAGGCAAGGATGTGAATTCGTTTTCCTTCTAGCTAAAACTTAAAATTATTGCAATTATGATTGAAAATTAAAGTTTTTTTGCCTGTATAGACAGAATGTAGAATGTAAAACTTTGTATCTATTTATTTTTTGCACCTTGTCCCAAGCAGACAAAATTGAAACGTATGCCGCCTTTTTGTAGTTTTTAGTTTGTAAATATGTTTTTTATCCATATCTGTAGTCTGTAGTTGCTAATCGCCAGTCGAAAACGCTCATTTTGTCCCTGTGTAACTCACAATTCACAATTATTAGCATTAAAAATGCTGATAGTAAACCAAATGATAGAGCGAAACGGGATACAAATTTTATTGTATACAAAAAATGAATGAAATGAAATGGAGTTGGAGGAGGTGATTTTTATCAGGTACTAAATGAATCCCCGTATTTAATCCTGTGAGAGTAAAACTGAAAATTGGTATAATTTCTAAAGTTAGTCCTTTCACTTTGAAATTCCGATTCTTGTCCATGAGTTTTGAGTTTTGAGTTTGACGCCGTTAATTTTTTTCACAATCTGATTTACTCATTTATCGTACATAGATATTTCCTCACGTACATTGTGCAAATGAACAAGTGAATAAGTAAGAGCGTAGGATAGAGAAATTCTCTCGTGAAACTAAATGGGTAATGAAACTATTTTGTTTTAGTTTTTCCATCTTTCAACATACTTGAACTTAAACTCGAAATCGAAATGAAATGAAAATGATGTGAAAAGTGACGTAAAGTGAATTCACGAAACTCTAAATCAGGCATTAAAGCAATGAAACATGGAGAAAGTTCTACACATTACGCAGGATGCCGTCTAAAAAAGCAAAGAAAACAAAGAAAAACTATGCAAAATGGGCAAACCTGGTTTACAAACAAACAGAACCATGTTCCACTCGACACTCGACAATCTTGATTCTGTCCGCATGAACCGGATGAAATAAAGAGCACGGGTCAAAACAATAACATGTAAACCAAGAAAATTACGTGATTTTTTGTCCTAATTTTTGTCCTAATTTTTGCTGCATTTGATTGTGCTAAAAATAATTGACATGGTCCATGAAGAGAACTCGATTAAACTTGATTGCAAGAGGTACGAAAAAAGGTATGGACCTCTTGAGCGGCGTCCGACTCATCAAATTTTTAACATACAATTGAGCGACGAAAAAAGATTAACTACTGCATCAATTTCGATTTGATTTAGATTTCTGTATTCGGCACATGTGACACACAGTATCGGTCATTTATTTTTGTAAATTCTGAAATTCAGAATTTGCTAGAATGCATCACAAGCCAGAATGCAGACTGATTGTCTTTTTACTTTTTACGTCATGTGGATTTTTAATCAACTGCTAATACGCGTTCTAGTGACGCGTTGTAGTAAAAATTGTTACTAATTTTCCTATCGAAATGTTATGGGGGGATTTGCCAAATTTCGAGCCACGAAATCCACAAAATTTGGTGTACTTTGTCTCTCCATGTTCTCTCCAAAAATTGAAGAAAAATTGCATGCTCTTTTTTGTGCATCTACTGTCTTGTATTGAAAAACAGTCTTCGAAAAGTCTTTGTAGCATGCACAATTTAAAATCTAAAAATCTCATAAAATTCACAGACAGTCTTCATACGATTCTTAAAAAGGCTGTATGGCCAGATTTTTTAATTTCTGGCTAGTTTAAGAATTATGGAATTTATTGGAAGTCATGTCTCATTAACATTGTGCGGGGCAAAGAAAATCACCTGGTTCACGGGTAGTTGTAGTTTTACAGTCTCAATTGTTACTTTTTGTGAACGTATGAGTCAAATAATGATACTTTAAAACCCTACTTTGTTTTTTAAATGCACTGTTTAAACTGAATCAGCACTTTAAAGAGTCACTAAAAATTTCGCATGTTAAAGTTTTCAACTTTTGTTTTATTTTATAACGGCTGTAGTTTTCTACCGAATACCAAACTTTGTATAGTAGCCTAATTTTAAGTGCTCTTTATGATCCTAAAGTCAAAAGCGTCATTTTCTACCCGGGTGTGTCAAAATGGGGAGTGATTTTTTTTGCCCCGCATGGTAGCGTTCGGAGACTTGTTTTCAGCGCCTCCCCCAGAGAAGGGGAGTAGTTGTAAAAATTTGAAAATATGTGTTACAGGTTAGGCATATAGTCTAGTTTCAATTTATATTGCCACTGTGTCAAACACATTTCTACATAAATTGAAATTAAATAATGTTTCGAGTGATTTTTTTTGCCCCGCGTTCCCCGAACTTTCTTTAGATATTATATCTCGACGTGAAAACAAGTATGCTATACCCAATGAAGAAAAAACTACACGAAATGCGATTTAAGCTTTGGTGTATTTAGTTTTATTGCAGTTCCACTAAGAGTTTTGTAATCAAAAGGATTTGTTTTTTTTTTTCAAAATTTAACAGCAATTATTTACTTTGGATATCACGTCTCACGCTTATCTCAGTAGAATTCATAAGTATAGAATTATTGATTATACAACGAATAATACTTTCGTTGTACTTTCGATGTCGATATATTATAGTAATAGTAATTCGAGGAGCCCAAATACAATGTCATATTTCATAATGCTGGACACAATAATAACAATAATAATTTTTAATAAACAATACTTTGAACAAAGTGTGTACAGTTTTTCCTTATATTCGTTATCATCAGTCATGATCAAGTAAGGCGGAAACTCAGAGTGGTGAGTTCTGAGATCTTTTTAAAGTGAATCTATACATACTTAGTACATATATATTTTTGGCACTTGTATTGAACATTTTTGTGTGAAAGGTTTAGTCAATTGTACTTAAAATTCTAAAATATTATGTCATCATTAAATAATATTGTACTATACAGAAATAAAATAAAACATTGAGTATTACAAGGATAAGTCAATGACCATTAACAATTTTACCGAACATTTTGTTGATAATTTCAAAACAACCTCGTCTGGTTCCTAACTAACAATTTTTTATTCTATAAATTTGTACAATACATCCTCATAATATTGTAAAATTATGAATTATGATTCCCTAGAAAAGCAGAAAAAACAAGAAAAAAAAAACAGTAAAGGTACAAAAAATGCATATTATACATAGTGTACACAAGTAACTAAAATAGTAAATATATTATATCAATACGATTATTGCTTATACTAAAAAATAAACCTGACAATGTACAATCATCAGAAAAGTGAAGATAACGTACAAATTAAACAATATTGTAGTCACGATAATAAACTCTATTAATATTCTATAAAGGTAGGCAAGTTGTTTCATTTCAGGAAAAATATATATATTATACAAAATTAATTTATAGCATAGTGACAATGTGTAGAAATAGGCGAAAGAAGGTACTTTTGACATGGAAGAAATTACATTAAGTAGAAGAATTACTTTACAGAGTACAATAATAATTAAATAGATTATAGAAAAAATATATAGTTTTAAAACTTTACCAAGCCCAACTTCTCCTAAATGAGAAAGAGACCAAACGAAAAAGATTAGCGTCGAATGAGACTTGCATTATGGATAATGTTAACTTCTCCACGGAGAGTTCTTTGACGCAATTTCTGTAAATTATACATGTTTTAAATAACATTAATACAACAGTTAATAATCAAAAAGTAGGAATGAAAAGTCAGTTTGAAATTATGAATTTCACATAACATTTAATATTTACAACTCACCTTTGAAAAAACCTGTGACATAATTCGATATGTTTTACGATCTTCATCTTTTCTTCTTTTTAAAACCTTTTCATGATATTCTGGTAATTGTTTCAACTTCTTCCCTGTTAATTCTTTCATCTGCTTCATTGACATAAGTCGACGTTCTATATTGAGAAAAAAAGAGTAAATTACACACTAAATTTTATGTACTTTTATTTTCATTATATACAACATATTTGTGTGACATGTTATAGAAAAACGGAAATGAAGGCAAACCTTTTGGAGGTAACGCGTTATTCAAGCTTTCATTAGGACTCAAACAGTTGGCATGAGTATTAAAGTAATCACGTTTAATTTCAGCTCGAGCTTGTCTTTCCTGTTTCAACTTGGACAGGATATTTTCTCTTGATTGCACTTTGGCTAATACATTTGGACAATGTTGTTGAAAAGCTTGCTATGGATGTAAAATACATGATCAAGAACACATGAACAATCAGCAACATTTATTTATTTATTCATTCAATTAATTGGAAGTTTATAATGTATTGTTATGTAAAATGTACAATTCAAAAATGACTGAAATAGAAGAGAGAATAGGAAAAATGGTTCTCAAACCTGTAAACTGATTTGAACGTTGTCATCAGAATCTTCTTCATCATACATTGCATTTTGTTGTTGTTGTTGTTGTTGATGTTGCCTTCGCGGTTGTTGCTCATTTGTTTTAGTAGATTTTGATTGTTGACCTCCTTGTCTTTCTAAATTATGTTGTTTTCTATTGGTACTATTTTTACGACTTCCACCTAAAGAAAGTGCTTCAAAAGGTAAAAAATAACAAACTGGTGGTTTTTTCTGTTCTTCTTCACATTGAGTATTTCTTCTGATACTTTTTCCATTCCCCATCGGAGCTTGAGTATGTTTTACTATCATATCTTCCCTATCAACACCATCATAATATTCTTCTTCTTCTTCTTCATCATTGTCCTCTTCTTCATCACTTAATGAACCATGTGATTCCGATGATTTTGGTGGTAATTTAGAAGGTTTGGATTTCGGGGGCAACGGTGGTTTTTTGGAACGATGAAATTTTCTATCTTTATTCTCCTTTCCATGTTCATCATTTGAGGAACTGTTAGATGAAGATCCATGAGGTGTACGACGTTTTTCTACTAACATTCTTTTAAAATACAAAAACAAAAGAAAAGAAACGTTATTCTTAGATTCTTACATAGAATATACTATTGCAATACATATTTCTATCATCAAAGTTTAAAATAAATAATATTACACTTTACAAATAGATTTTATATTTACAGAAATTTGATTTATTATCTTACTTATTAAGTTGTTCTAAATGATGAAGTTCTTTTCGCATTTTCTTTACCAGAGAATGACGATGTTTTTCAAGTGCTGCATACCCATAATTTTGCATTGATGAATCACTTTCATTTATTAATTTATCAATAAGTATACAAGTTGGTGTTATACTTGTATTTGAACTACTACTAGTACGTTGATCAGTTTTACTACTTTTCCCTCCACTTTTAGATGTTTGTTTCTTTGGATTATTCATACTTCCTCCTCCTCCTTTATTACTTTGACTTTGAAGAGATGTTCCAGCTCCAATTCCTTGAACTGACATTCCATAACATTGATATTGCATTGGGATTTGAAACTGTTGGACATCTGTTGAATTTACTCCACCACCAATCGATATTGTTGCATGTCCCACATTACCATTTTGACATAAATTATTATTAGTATTTGTAGAGGTAAATTGATTAGGATGATGATGTTGATGCTGATTTCCATTGTTTGTATTATACATATTACTACAAGTATAACCACCACATTGACAGTAATTAGGATAATAGTTAGGTAGTTGACAAGGATCAATACAGGTTTGTGTTCTTTGAGGTTTATTTTGTTGTTGTTGTTTTTTATTTAAACATGTATCTGTTTGTTTATCTTTTTGTGGTGGTTTTATTTTAGTTTGGATTCCAATACCATTAAATTTCTTCTTGGAAATACCATCATTATGATTACTATTTGATAGTTTTCTATTATTACTGTCACTGTTACTAATATTACGAAGACGATCTGCACTATCCACATTATTTTCCGATGTACTTGTTGCTGAAAACTTATTCCTAGTGTTATTAGTTGATAAAGATGTGTCAACATCCTGTGGATCAATTTCTACCCACACCACAGACGATGAACCATTTTGAGAAGAAAATGAACCTGTTATAAAATTTGTATTTATTAGTTATTATTTTATTATTAAGTACAATACCTAAACAATAATTATTACTAATTATCCCTGTTCTTATTTTTTAAATAAAAGTTGCTATTTATTCAAAAGATACTTTCTAATATTTTAAATAAACACCTTTTTGTCTCTTCCCATGTTCAATTTCAGAGCGAGTGAGACCAGATGTTTGCCACGAATTTGATAAACTTGTTGAAGCATTACGAGACCGTGACTCATTATTAGAAACATCTTCTGTTTCGGTAGCCTAAATAATCAAACAATAATTATTCTTCACATACAAATACAATAATATTATAAAACATGACAAGTTGAGGTACATGAGTTTGTACTGTAAGAAAATAAAGTTTTGACAAAAAAAAACCATTGTTATGAAAAGAGTTACGTACAGTTTTATAGCTGGAATCATCAGAATTACTTTGTTGTTGTTGTTGTTCTTGTTGTTGTTGATCTGTCTGTTGTTGTTGTTGTTGTGAAGTGGGACTGTCATTATCAAATCGTTGACTTCGACTACTAGTCACTTCAGTTTGTAGATCATAACCATAATTTAATGCAAGAACCATTTGTTCTAAGGCACTCAATTGATTACGATTGGTAGGAGGAGGAGGAAGATCATTCGACATACTAGGACCACTTTTACTGTTTTTAGTAGTTTTATTATTTTGGATATTATTACTTTTACTATTATTATTACGATTTGGATTCGCTTGATGTACTGGTGTATTAGCTGGAACTTGATGTCCAACATCAGCACTAGGGTCCAATTCTAATCCTGTCCCAGTTGATGTATGAGAATGTGCAGATGGTGATAAATCTCTTGCTGTTCTGTCTTCATCTCTTTCTCCTTCTGAATCGCTTGATTGTGTTCCTTTATGTGGATTTCGAGGCATACTGATAATTTTTTTTCAAGCTTTAATAATTATGAAATGCAGAGAACAAAACATGCGGAAAAAACAGGTGATAATTTTTTGAAGATACAATTTCAAAGAGAGTAATCAGGGTTCAATGATTGTAGATCTGGAATTGGATACAAAAACATTTTACATTTAATTATAAGAACTACTATAAAATGACTATAATAGAAATGAGACTTTAAAACGCAGTAGAATATTTTGACAGATAACACTTTGTATATTTTGTAACGGACTATATATTAGAAAAAAATGTAAACAATGCAAAAACAATGACTAAAATACAAAAAGTTTTACCATTTTGATGACGAAATGTTGTACATGAGGTTAATTTATTCCTTCAGATCGTGCTGTTGCTTAATTACACAAGAATTAATGTAGTTGATAATTAAAATTTTCACTAAAAAAGATAATGGTTTTTTCTGATATATTTCTCAAAAATAATTTTCTTCCCTGTTTCGCGCTCCATTTGAATCTCGTCGCATGGTCAAATTTCAAATTTCGAAATTTCATCACATTTTTTGAACACATTCAGTGGTATAGACTGATTTTTTTTAATTTTAGATCTTTTAGAAGACTTTTAATCAAGTTTAATTAGTAGAGTACTTAGTTTTTTAAGGGAAATCATGTCATTTTTGTGACGAAAACCTTTTTTTTTTTTTTATTAAACAACAAATATTTAAGTTTTACTATTTCATGTAGTTTTGTAGTGCTATTTAAAAATACTATACATAATATAATCAAAATCATTACTTAACTACTATGTTACGAAAAATGTTATTTAAAAGCCGGGCTTTGTCTCAATGTCAATTAACTTGTATCAAGACAATTACCACATCAAATTTAAATAAAAGTCGAGGGAAAAGGCCGAATGCTGCTGGATTATCTCATCTATTTGTCCCTGTACCATTAAAACCACTATTAGAAACTCAAGCTGTAGGTGCTGAATTGACAGGGATAGAATTGGGCAAAGCGGATGTACTAAAAGTCCTCAACAAATTTTTTAGAAGAGCAGAAGTTAAATTGCTCAGCCTAGAGCATGGACTGGACAGTAACACCAACAAAATTCAAATACCTAAATTTTCACGTTTAGTCTTTAAATAATACTAATTCATAAAACAATAACAATAAAATTATTCTTATTATTACATGTGTTTTGTACAGAGAGTTTTACTAAACATGTCAAAAGATTTCTGAATAGTATCATCGTATTATATTAAATATGATATTTAAGTATTTAAGATTTAAGTATACATGCATAATCATGAATGTTTTTGTTTTGTTCCATGTTTACAGATTATCTTTTTCATCAAGCATTTATAAGTTTCCGGAAAATGTGTTTGGAAGCTGAAAATCTACAAAGTGAAGTTCATATAGTTTTTAGTGATATTATACAAGGAGCTGGACATGTAGATGATTTATTTCCATACTTTATTCAACATGCCAAACAAATCTTCCCTCATTTAGAATGTATGGATGATCTGAAAAAAATTAGTGATCTTCGGTCTCCAGCAAATTGGTAAATAATAATATAAAAGTATATTATTGTCATGTTTCTCTATAAAAAAAAAAGTAAAATTTTAATAATGCTCTTGATTATGTGTTGTGTATTATCTGTACACAACTGAACTGCGTAACACAAAACAATTATTATTATAAACAATGTTAAATATTACCCATTCTTTTTTATCAAATAGGTATCCTGAAGCTCGAGCAATAAAAAGAAAAATCATATTTCATGCTGGTCCAACTAATAGTGGCAAAACGTATCATGCTTTAGAAAGATTTGTTAATTCAAAATCTGGAGTTTATTGTGGTCCCCTTAAACTTCTTGCATCCGAAGTTTATCAAAAAGCCAATGAAAAGGTAAATACATGCATACGTGTGCATTTTCTATGTTGTGTAAACTTTTTTGACTGCTACTTTTTACATTGCACGTAAATTTTATGTGCTTGTAAATCCAGCAATAATAATTAATAACTAATAATGTAATGGATGTATTTGTTCTAAAAAATAGGGTACTCCGTGTGATTTAATAACCGGTGAAGAGAGAAGTTTAGCCCATCCAGATAAACAAACGGCATCCGATCATGTAGCCTGTACAGTTGAAATGACTTCTGTGACAAATCCATGTACGTTAATTAAACTCTATTTTGTTTGTTATAAAGTGAATAACTTATATTATTATAGTTTTTCATTAGATTGCAGTAATAGCTTATTTTATGTGTGTGTGTATTTTACATTATAATACGTGATATGTGATGCATTTATAAATCTTTATAAATTTAAATTTTATCATCTAAATTTCTATTATTATAGTTCAGTGTGCTGTAATTGATGAAATTCAAATGTTAAGAGATCCTCAGCGTGGATGGGCTTGGACTAGAGCATTATTAGGTGTTGTTGCGGAAGAAGTTCATTTATGCGGAGAACCTGCAGCAATAGAACTAGTCAGAAGTATATTAACAACAACAGGAGAAGAACTAGAAGTTAATGAATATAAACGTCTAACAGCTTTACAAGTTGAAAATAGTCCACTAACTTCTCTTAAAAAAGTTAAACCTGGTGACTGTATAGTTTGTTTTAGTAAAAATGATATTTATTCAGTGTCTCGTCAAATTGAAAAACTTGGACATCAAGTTGCAGTTATTTATGGTGGCCTTCCACCTGGAACAAAATTAGCTCAAGCTCAAAAATTTAATGATCCAAATCATCCATGTAAAATTCTAGTAGCTACTGATGCTATTGGAATGGGATTGAATTTAAGTATAAAAAGAATTATTTTTTATTCACTCACAAAACCATCAATGAATGAAAAAGGTGAAAGAGAAGTTAGTACAATATCTGTATCACAAGCCTTACAAATTGGTGGAAGGGCGGGTCGTTATGGAACTCATTTTTCTGAGGGTCGTGTAACAACTTTCAGTAAGTACTCCACTGTATTAAAATACTTTTACAGCTTTTACAATATTATAATAATTGATAGCTTAGTGTACCATCATTTTATGTAGATTGGTTAAAGAATGCTTTATTTCTTGTAATAAATATGAAATATGTAATAAATTACAATATTTTGTATTGTAAATTTTCAGAGAAAGACGATTTACCAGTTCTACAGACACTCATGAATTCTGCTCCAGATTCTTTAATACAAGCTGGTCTGCATCCTACAGCTGATCAAATTGAAATGTATGCATATCACCTACCGAATGCTACATTATCCAATCTAATGGTGCGTGTTTTTTATTCATACAACAGTTTACACAATAATATGTATGTGTACGTTTTTTATACTGTATTTCTAGAAAGTCATAACTTATCTTAATCATGTCGTGTTTTTCTTTTGGATGCAGGATATTTTTGTAAATCTGTGCACCGTTGATGATTCACTTTATTTTATGTGTAATGTTGGAGATTTTAAATATTTGGCCGATATGATTCAACATATTCCTTTACCACTAAGAGCTCGATATGTTTTCTGTTGTGCACCCATAAATAGAAAAATGCCTTTTGTATGTGCCATGTTTCTTAAGGTAATTCTACAACTTTTACATTTTAGCCACCATATTACGTCATAAAAATCATTGATATCAAATATAAAAAATTCAAAGTGAAATTATAATAATTTGTATTAATATTTTGTATTCTCTCTTCCCAATTATATATAGTTTGCTCGGCAGTACAGTAAAAATGAGCCCATAACATTTGACTGGCTTTGTCACCATATAGGATGGCCTTTTAATGCTCCAGAAACTATAGCGAATTTAGTGGAATTAGAAGCTGTTTTTGATGTATTAGATTTATATTTGTGGCTTAGGTAAGATATCCTCAAATTATAAAATGTATAATATGCATATTCTTCCCGTGAATACATTCCCTTGTAGGATATAATATTCAATAGTCAACGTGTTTTCTGTAAATAATATGTACTTGTATTGCTGCTTAATAACAATAATAATTGTATTGGTTTGCCTATTTTTTCTTTTATCAATTTTAGCTATCGATTTCAAGACTTATTTCCAGATGCAGACCTCGTAAGAGATACACAAAAAGAATTGGATGGAATAATTCAAATGGGTGTTTTCAATATAACTCGACTTTTAAAAAATTCTGAAAAAATTGAACAACTAGACACTGAAGATTAGAAGACAAAATACAATAAGATGCCATTAGAAAATAATGAATTACTACGAAAAATTTATAGTCAACAATAATTATTATTACATCCTGCATAATATATGCATATTATGTAAAGAAAAATGAATGAATGATGTTTAAATTATAAATTATTATAAAGATTTAGTCAACCATTGAGACTAAACTTGTTTTTATATAAGATGTCATACAAACACACAAAAGAAATGAAAAGATTTTTAAGTCTACTTAAAAAGAGTAGAGCGTCAAAAAAAGTACCTTCCAGTAATTGCTTTGTTTGAAATAAAAAAAAGGAAGAGTTAAGAAAAGTTAAACATTTTGAAAACTTATAAGCATTTTCATAGATAATAATTAATAATACACGGATGTATGTCTATAATCTATATGTACATTTTCATAATATTATGACTTTCTAATCATTGTTTCTTTCTTTTCATGTTTCTTCAGGTATTTGGTTTTCAATTTTCCACGTTATTTTTTCAAAATTGTCACATGTATGTATATACATAGAAATGCAAAAAGACGTTGAGTATGCTGGATACTATACACACACATGTTATAATGCCGCCGTTGTACAAACTATTTCTGATCAAGTAAAAGGATGCATAGTAGAGACGAAAGTCTAAAATGAGAAGAGTTCATATTGCTATATACATATATAAATACATATCGATCCATGCTTCTGTCATTTGGTTTTGGGAAGTTGAGCTTGTATGGTATGCAGTCGAATTTGGAAAGGAGCAGATCTAGTGGATACTACAACTACAACAGCTATTACATAGTGAGTTTTTCCTTTTTACCCATCTATACATTACACTTGTATCGTATATGTACAGACTCATCTTCCTTCCTATAGATCCGACTAGAGAAAGGAGAAAGCATGTATACAGTGGAGAAAGTTGTGAAACTCTCTCTTCCCTTTTTAGACTATGCAACATGCGCGATTCTTGTATGATCATCATCATCTCATCCATCGGAAGTCGGGAAGTTGTCTTCTTCAACCTCCCAGTAAAACTAGTTTTTAATCAATTTTCCTAGTTTTCGAATGTGTTTTGCACATTTGTATTTTGTTTCATTTTAAACGTTTCACTACAATCCATCCTGCACTTCACATATTAAACAGTAAACAGTAGCGTAACTTTGGTTGTGTAGTTTATTCAGTAGAAAATTTTTTAATTTGCAATTTGTATGCATTGCAAATTTATAATATGTACAATGGTTTGAAGGTCATAATTTATACACAAAAAACTACAAACCAGAGAAGTATAGTGTAGTATAATATATAATATATTATAATTTATAATTATACATCGTATATGATATATACTTTCAATGAAGAACTCAGTTGATGTTCAGTGGGAATCTAAAATACTTGTTACTCTTCAAAGTGGATAATCCATAAAAATCATCGTCGAGAGAGATTTAGTACTTGTAGTGTATGATTATTTTTCTGACTAAAGTAGAGAAAAATGTGGAATCCGGTAGTTAAGACCCTTCAATCCTGTTGTTTTTTCTTACTTATTTATGTTGGATTTGCTAGTGAGATTGGTATAAATAGTGACAATAATTATACAAATGGGATTCATGATAATCCAAAGACCTATCAAATAGGTGGAGTCCTTTCCAACAATGATTCTGAAGAACATTTTGTCACAGTCATAAAGGTATTGTCATGTTTTTATGTGTGTACACTGTATACTCTACACTGCATACATAACTCAATAATTACTAATGAATTTGTCCATATTTAACTTAACTTGTCAAAAATTTTTATTCGTTAATGATTTACGATGGTTGTAATTTGTATATTATGTGTGAATACATATTCAAACCTTCATTCATTCATGCATTCTTTCTCTCTTGTGTTTATGTAGCATTTGAATTTTAAACAACAGTATGTGGCAAAAGGGTTTGCTCTATTTGCTACTCCCATCCAAATGGATGCGAATCCAATACGCACAGCTATCTCGACATGTGATCGAGTTATTAGGTAAAACACACAATACTATAATATTATGTGTACACTGTACACTGTACACGCAAAAACTCTAATAGTTGCTGTTTTACTTTGTTTACATTTTTGTGTGTAATTATTTTTTACAACTAAACCATATTTTTTATGACAATTTATTTAGCAAACAAGTATATGCTGTTGTCGTTTCGCATCCTCCGATCGGAGACCTGTCACCTGCAGCCGTTAGCTACACTAGCGGGTTTTACCATATTCCAGTGATAGGGATCTCATCAAGAGATTCTGCATTTTCTGATAAAGTAAGCTAAAAGTACCCATGCTTTTGCATATCCTTCTACATTTTACACTATACACAATAGAATATATACAATGTGTACAAAACAAGCATGCAGATAAATACAAAGTGAATAATTTTTATGTATCTCCTTGATGAAATCAGAATATTCACGTGTCCTTTTTACGCACTGTTCCACCGTTCAGCCACCAAGCAGATGGTAAGTTTACTCCATTTTTCATATAGTTTTTCTTGCACAAGCTATGAAAGTTTATTTTACCATGTTGAAGTTTACGGCAAATGGCATCATTAATTTATTGCTTTGTATATATAATAGTGTGGGTGGAGATACTAAAACATTACAACTATGAAAAAGTCATTTTCCTACATTCGAGTGATACTGACGGTAGATCAGTACTTGGGAGATTTCAGACAAATGCTCAAAGTCTTGAAGATGATATTGGACGACGCCGAGAAATCAAAGTATGTGTACCTAATACTACTAGTACATATTATACTAAATAATACTCTGGAAAATGTGTATTACATTTTTCTTGGAGTAAAATATGTTTCATTACAACTATAATATTTCCTCTTTGATATCATCAATATAATAAACTTTGTTATGTAAATTCTAACAGATTGAACATATAGTAGAGCTGGAACCAGGAGCAGGGGCAGACGATTATATTCCAAGATTACAAGACATGAAAAATGCCCAAGCACGCGTTTATCTACTTTATGCTAGGTATATATTCACATACTTAATATATTCATTTTACAAAAATTATTTTTTAAGAATGAAAAGTGAAAGCATATTAATCATGAATTATTAAACTGTTCTACCATTTAAATTCTCAATTATCAATTTTTTCTGTCTTAGTTTGGTCGATGCTGAAGCTATTTTCCGTGCTGCTTCGTATTGGAATCTGACAGATTCGGGCCATGTTTGGCTTCTCACTGAGCAATTACTAGCATCACCGGAAATACCTCAAGGCAGTTTGGGATTAAAGCTTTTAAATGCTGACAATGAAACTGCTCACATTCGAGATAGTTTGCACGTCCTTGCTGCCGCCCTGAAAGAAATGAATATGAAAGAGAACATTACAGAAGCTCCACGAGACTGTTCAACTAGTGGTGCAACATGGGAGACGGGAAAAAAACTATTTGAGTACGAAGAAAAATGCTGTAGATATTATAATATAAGTAGTAGTATTTCTGATTTAGTTTCAGAATTTTTCGTTATACTTTTCAAGAACACCAATATTCAGAATTATTATTGTCATTTTTTTTTGTTAGGTTTATCAAAAATCAAGAACTGTTAGACGGTGAGACAGGCAAAGTCGCTTTTGATGAGAGTGGTGATCGTATTAATGCTGAATATCATGTAATGAACGTTTATCCTGGAGGAAATCTCACTGCCATCGGTCGCTATTTGTATTCAAAAGAAAAGGCGGAAATGGAATTACAAATTAATGACAGTCTCGTTATTTGGGCTGGAGGTGAATTAGAACCGCCCAAGGGCGTGATGATACCAACACACTTGACAGTATGATACCAACATATTTAACAGTATTTTTCGTATATATATTTTGAAAATGTGCATATACATACACATGTATTTGTATGTACAAACAACTAGAAAATAATTCTAAAGATGTAAACGGAGTATTGAAGCTAAGTAAGAATTTTTTCATTTTAGGTTTTGACAATAGAGGAAACTCCGTTTGTTTTTGTGAGAAAAGTTGATGATCCTTCTGAGTGCAAAACTGACGAAGAACCATGTCCACATTTTAACACAACAGAAACATTAAGTAAAGAAAACAAAACACTTTTAACTTTTAATCAAAAACTATTTTAAAAAATACTATTTTGACTCTTGATTGATTTCTAAATTTTGTTTGAATAATATAGTGCCAGAATTTTACTGCTGTCGCGGCTATTGTATTGACTTGCTCAAGCAGTTACGTGCAAAAATGAACTTTACATCTACATTAGCACTTTCTCCAGATGGTCAATTTGGAAGTTATGTTATTAAAAATGGGACAAGTAAGAAATATTATGCTATAATTGAACGATCCCCAGGAACAACCGCCGATCTCGAAAAACACTATGGGAACAAAAAACGAGATCGGCGGTTGTTCCTGGGGATCGTTCAATTATAAAAGCAATAATATTATAGAATTCTATTCATTTTATATGACATGTGATATGCTTAACCCAAATTCCAAATTTATTTTTCTAAATAGCCAAAAAGGAATGGACCGGGTTAATCGGAGAATTAGTGAATGAGAAAGCTGATATGATTGTTGCTCCTCTCACAATAAATCCTGAACGAGCTCAAGCCATTGAATTTAGTAAACCATTTAAGTATCAAGGTATCACAATACTTGTAAAACGACAACCCAGAAAACCAACACTGGTTTCTTTCTTGCAACCCTTCCGAGGCAATTTATGGATTCTTGTCATGTTGTCAGTACACGTGGTTGCACTGGTGTTGTACTTACTTGATCGATTTAGTCCGTTTGGTCGTTATCGTTTGTCAAATGTCGATGGTACTGAAGAAGATGCTCTCAACTTGTCATCCGCTATTTGGTTTGCTTGGGGAGTTCTTTTGAACAGTGGAATTGGAGAAGGTACTCCAAGATCTTTTGCAGCTCGTGTTTTGGGAATCGTTTGGGCTGGTTTCGCTATGATTATAGTGTACGTTTGATCATATTAATATATATCATGTTTAATATCTAATAATTAAATGAATTTAAATCAATAATTTCTTGGCAGTTATCAGTAAAATCACAATAATTTATTAGTAGCTTGGAAACAATAATACTATCATTTGAAGTAAATGTTATTTGATCATTGCAGCGCCTCATACACTGCCAATCTGGCTGCGTTCCTCGTTTTGGATCGACCCAAAACGATTTTTTCTGGGATTCATGATAATAGGGTAAGAATGATTGTATAGAATCAAATATATAATGTAGGAACAGGTCTAGAAATTTAATACTAATAACTACAATTATTTCTCCTTTGAAAATATAGCTTAGAAATCCAACTGAAAACTTCAATTATTCAACTGTCAAAGGCTCGGCTGGTAATGAATTCATATTTTTTTGTACATATTGTACATTGTTTTTTATCAGTAAACTGATTGCTTACTGATTGAAAAATCTCGGGATTAAAAATTCGCTATTGATATTTTTTATAATGCTCACAGTTGACATGTACTTTCGTCGTCAAGTTGAGTTGTCGAATATGTATCGTGTGATGGAGCGTCGAAACTACGACACTGCTCAAGCTGCTATTGACGATATTAAGAAAGGGTAATCGAAAATTTTATGAAAAAAACGTCATTGTATAATAATTGTTTACATTTTACTGATTACGGGTCATTGTATAATAATTGTTTGCATTT
Source organism: Sminthurinus aureus (assembly GCA_034698265.1). Taxonomy (NCBI): domain Eukaryota; kingdom Metazoa; phylum Arthropoda; class Collembola; order Symphypleona; family Katiannidae; genus Sminthurinus; species Sminthurinus aureus. Next base: position 9,681 of record JAQGBH010001619.1, on the reverse strand, counting down.
TACTGATTACGAGTCATTGTATAATAATTGTTTGCACTTTACTGATTACGAGTCATTATTTTTTTATTTTCTGATATTAATTAATATTTCCTTTTTCTGTAGAACTTTACAAGCCTTCATCTGGGATTCAAGTAGACTTCAGGTTTGTAGACACATCAATTATGTCTTATTTTTCTTCTTTGTGTATTATATTGTACATTACTGTTATTCTATGCAAAATCATCTGTATGTATTTTGTATTTGTAGTATGAAGCAGCTCAAAACTGTGAGTTGGTCACGAGTGGAGAACTATTCGGTAGATCAGGATATGCAATCGGTAATAGCACATGATTACATCCATTCGACATTCAACTCATATAAATAATATAGTATGCACAATGCAATGAAGGATAGGAAAGTAGAAAAAAGTATTATCCATCTTTATTTCATTCTCATTTAGGTCTACAAAAGGGGAGCCCGTGGTCAGTTGGAGTCACTCTTGCAATACTTGACTTCCACGAAAGTATGGATACAGTTTATTACATTCATCACGTTATTAGATTAAATAAAAGCATGAAAATTTCGAATGTTCAGTTTACGGGCACAGCTCATTTCTCCGCTTTTATGTCATAGCTTGGGTGTACAAATTTAAGAAAGATTAATCATTTCACTCTAATAAATTTTGTTTTATGGATTTGTTTTTCTGATTAATTCTACGTAGGTGGTTTCATGGAACAACTTGATGATAAATGGATAAACCATCCAGAACCCGATCCAGATAGTAGCCCAGAACAATGTCCGTCAGAAGAAAAGTATGTTAAAAACATTAAATGTGTAATGTCTTCCAATGAAAATGGTTTTTAATCATTTCTGTCAACAACATTAAATGTGCATGAAAATTGTGGTCTAATGAAAATCTGTTATTAAAGTCTCTCAATGATTTATGTGTAAACAACATTGCTCAATTGCAGAGTACCCACGACTCTTGGATTAGAAAACATGGACGATGCCTTCTTGCTGATCGGAGCCGGTGAGCATTGTATTTTTTAATTTAGAATTTAGAATAGAATCAGTACAGCATACAATTTAGTCGTCATATAATGGGTTGACATTAGACATCAAAAGAAAACATAAAAAAACATGCATATATACACATGCCATTTCATTCTACATTCTACTTTATATTTTACATACATATGTATTGCGTACAGAAAAGTTTGAGTGTCGCCATGTCTTCATATTTATATCATGTTTGGTTTGTAAACATCAACACGGTAATTAAAACACGTGTGTTCTGGTAAATGGATTTTTTGAATTTGGTATTTGGCACTTGGCACACTGTTTTCGTTAAATAATAAAGTATACCATTATACTTTGTGTCTTGTGTGCCCTTTTCTTTTAGCTGACATTACGTATTACGTAATAGAGAATAGAGAATAGAGTATAATATACAATATACATTATACATTATAAAATAAAAAGCAACAAGAATGCAGATAAGATTATCAGATTACAGATTTTTAAACATGTTCCAATTTTAATTATTATTGTAACAATAATTAAAAAGGATAAGTAGAAGAACTTTTCATAACGTAAACCATACACATGAATGTCTATGTAATAAGTAATAGTACGCCAAAATTTTTCATTTCAAACTATTCTGGATTTTGGGAGTTTATATGATTTTTGGTATTTGCTGTTGTGATTCATATTATTTAATATTTGCTGTCCAATTCTAAACATAAACCCAAAGCAATCAACCGGTACGAGAAAATTTGTCAAGTATATAGTAAAAAGTCTGCAACAAGAAAATCTACACACTTTTTAGTGTGTAGATCAGAAGATCAGGGAAAATGCTAGGAAATAGAATACTCGTAAGATGCGGCGATAGAGCTGTGGAGGTGGATGAAACGACAAAAGTATTTGACAGACTACAGAAGCAAGAATTAATTCGTCTACAGAGAAAATACAGACAGTTGGGTGGTGATACACCCAATGATGAAGGAGGCAAAGCTGGACGACAGAGGGATATAGCTCGGCAGCTCATGTATGAAAAGGAAAATCTTAGAACAGATTTATTTACAGCCAACTCACCAAAGCATAAAAAGTTAGCTGTCCTAACTGCCGAAGAAGTAGAAATTATTGTTCAGAAGTATGATGAATACCGTCATGCTATGGAAGAGTGTCTGGATGAAGTAATTGATATAGAACATCAACTGGATAAAATAATAAGAAGAATATTAAATCAAAAATTAAAAATATTAAAGGCTTTTGAACAAGTGCCTTCGATGGAGAGCATATGTAAATTAATAACTAACTGTAGGAGGCGTCTTTGTGTACTAACCAGGTGCTTCATTTGATTCCTTCTGCCTTTATTCCGTAAAATGGAACAATAAGAAAACGTTTTTAAACATAATAATACATGACTATATACTTTATGAATGAAAGATGTGAATAAGGATGAAAATTTGATGATGAAATCTTGATCTTGTTTTACACTAGAGCGTACAATACGCGATGTCATATTAATCGTAAAACAAGGGAAGAAATTTCAGAACTATTACTCGGTCGAACAAGATTCTTTTATCGGCAAAGATGGTATAGGGAAGCATATCAGGAAACAAAGATGCAAATGAATAAAGTCACGGAATCAACAACAAGGAGCTACGACTCAAGAGATGATGCAGCAGCCAAAACTAAAATGTTAATAGCTCGTAATGAGCGGGAATCAAAACTCCATGTTTTAGAAATTAAAGATCTTCAAAGGATACTTCATCAGGATGAAGAAACTAATAAATTTATTAAAACTAAGAACAGAAATCGTATTCTAATTGAACCGGACTGGGCAAGAAGAAAGCGACATTTCACTTCAAAATTTCATGCACTAGATGATATGCTAATTAATTATCGAAAAGCATTTAGAGAAGTACTAAGAATGGGGAAAACGAGAGATTTAGAATCCATGGTCATCACATATAGATCACAAGAGCAAAGGAATTTTACCAGCGTTAAATATCTTATGGACATTTATAATGAAATGTGAGTACATGAATCATAGCTATTTTAAATTTTCATACCACAAGTTGAATAAGACAAACTATCCTATGAAAAGTTAAAAGAAAAACGATAATGTGATAACATTTCAAAATTATAGAATGGTTCTAAAATGTACAGTAGTTCAACTGAAAAAGGATATCGAATATCATGCGGAGGTTTTTAATGTTCGGAAAAAAGCAGAGAAAATTGTCATCAATGAACTCATGGCGGATGTTGCCAAGAAAGAAAAGATTCGTAAAACATACTTTGATGAAGTAAGTTGTATCGTATTGTGTGTGTTCAGTTCATTGTATACAGTTACAATTTACATTTTGAATTTTAAATCAAAAGAATTTCAAAATCAGTTTCCGTTATCCGTTTACAAACAAAAATAAAGTGAAAGTATTGTTTGGTAGATGAATACTTCTGAAGCTCATATGGCAAATTTAGTCAGTGCCGTCCAAGGAGTTTTTGATGAAGCTAAATGTGAAAATGCTCCAGTTATTCGCCTTCTGGGTACATTCTCATACTATGTTTTTATCCTATAGTTTCAATATGTCGAGTTTATTTCCTCAGAGCCTATACTATAATATGTAGCGCACTCGTGTATTACACTCATTGCTTGTTGTAGGTAATCAAATGGGAATAAAACCATCAAACATGATTCTTTGTCTTAATGCTCTCGAACATCAAATTGATGACCTCAAGTATAGGAAGAATGTGCTGGAAATTAAAAAGTTGGTTCATGACGGGAAACTTTCCAAGTTTCAAACTCAACAGCCTGTAAATCTAAGAACAAATTTTAAAACTCAAAATAGTAGTGGTGGACCATTTCGAGCAAAAATAGTCGTTACTGGACACGTAGGAATTAATGAAGATGAAGATGAAGAAGAACGTCTATTTAGTAAACATCCATTTACAAGACAAGAAATGGTTCACTATTGCTCTACAAAGATGCGAGCAGCGGGACTTGAAGCTAAATATAGTATACCTACAGAATCAGATGATGATCTAACGGAATCTACATCAAATATACATAGAGAAAAACTAGACACTTTACAGAAATAAAAAAGAAATTTTCAATGAAAGAACAAAGATCGAATAATCGTTTCATATCTTTTCATTATACTACTCACGATGTTATACAATGTCACATTTTCATGATTTACATTCAACTGTTCTTTACTTTTGACTTTCAACCTATTTCATGCACCTATATGACACAAAAAAATACAACATATCATGGAAATACACAAGTATAGACGGAAAATTGCATGTCTAGGTATATAGCTGTATCTCCAATTTTGAAATGTATACAATTTATTGTTACACTGGTGTAATTTTGATTGATTTTAGGAATTGCGGGAGGGCTGGTGCTAATTCTCATTGAAATATTTTATAAGAAGCATCAGTTGAAACGACAAAGGCAACTGGAAATCGCTCGCCATGCTGCTGACAAATGGCGACAAACAATACAAGTAAGCTACAAACTCGGTGTATAAATAATAAATAATATTGCATGCATTTTCACTCATATTGATTTCCAAGTGGAATATGCATGTTTTTAAGTAGGAATATTAGCTGAATTTAATTAACTTTTTAATGATTTACAGCAAAGAAAGTTAGATCGTAGTGTGGATTTTACACGCCAAACAAATGGACCTCCACCCTTCTGGGCTCCAGGACTGGATATTAGACAAAGATCCCCAATTGCGGCCAAATCCAATACTATTTTCGTATAAAAAAGCAATCATGTACCAATTACCAATAATTACCAAAATATGTCCAAGTCCTCAAACATTAATGATTAATCAGTATTTCATTGTTTCAATGACTAATGACTATAAAAATTGTTGCCAATCATATAATAATTATAGCTATTTGTAGTTTTACAGATCAGATTACAGATGATAGTACATTCATGACACTCCACATGATAGAGAAGAACTAATAAATTATAATGGTTAATTATTGTTAATTATTGATAAAAAAGAAACAAAAGGAAACGTATTCAACGCAAAAGGAAAAAACTACATAAAGAGAACCTTGAAACTTGAATTGTGTTAATATGGTCGTTGATCGTTATGCCTAGAAAATAGAAAATGTAAAATGTTATATTACTGAAAAAAGAAGACTTTATCGTGTATTTCGTTCTATAGGTGCTACAAAACTACATAGTGTTTTGGATTTTTGAACATTTTACAAAAACAATCAACGTGAAACGTGAATGATGAATTACAAATTACACATTACACACTGCTGACTTTTCCAAATAACTAAAAAGTAAAATCAAAGTATTGGAAATTTGAGACGTGTACATTTTAATTAATTATTATTGCTGCTGATTACTAAATATTTGTATGCTCCCTGCTTGCATTTTTAGCTGTAAGAACAAATTTGAATGCAATATTGTTGTTTGTTGTTGATCGCATTTAGAAAAAACGGTTTAAATCGAAAACTATAAAACATTCCAAAGATGAATGATGAAGTTGTAGTATTGTGTAAGTATAAGAAATGTACTTTTCAGTGAAGTATGAAAAATGAAAATGAAACCGGAAAAAGCAACCGAGGACGTATGATAATAACTCAATACAAATAAGTAATAAATAAAATACTACAGAAAATTAAAACAAATGAAGCATAAATAATTAAAAAATAATGTTCATATTAAATTTGACGCTGTTTTACGATTGAATATTGAATAAAAAAAGAAAAAAGTGTAAAAATGGCGAGAGAAAGTTTGAAAGTTTATTATTGTTTTTTTCTTTGTTTTACGTTTTACTACTTGAATCCGGAGTACTGAATACTGTACTGAATAAAAATCACAAGTTTTTTAAAAGTAAGTTTCGTAATGAAACTTTCATTTACTCTGATAATTTTGTCATTTGTCATTATATAACACAGATATCAGATGTTAGACCGAAATTCTTGCATCCTTTTGACGAATATTGGCAATCGGCATCGAATAGGAAATTTGTATGTAGTTTTTTTCACTTTTGTACAACTTTGTCTTTGATGTTTGGTATTAGTATTTAAACTTTAGACTTGGCTCCTTTGTATTTCAGTTGAATGTGGAATTGTCCAATTTAGCTGTAAAATTAATCGATAAGGATCTCCAAAGCATCTTCATCTTTCTTACCTTCCTCTGTGTTTACGTTCTTTGCAAAGGGAAAGCACTGGATTTTGATTGGAACTCCAACAGCCGCATATTTTATTTGGATTATTATGAATGGTGAAATATACGCCTTTTGACTTTTGAATGGAAAATATTTCTTTTCAATGTACGGGAGTGTACAGTATGTAATTTGCCCCATGAGATCGTTGTCCGTGTCACTTGCTGCATCGCAAAGAACAAATACACCGTCCACCTTTTTTATCCCCATTGCTGGTAAAGTAGTCTGGAAAAGATTTTTTTAAAGTTATGCACAAATTGTTTATTGTTAAAATTTGTTGTTTATCGTTTATCGGAATTGTTAGTCTTATAATGAAATATGAAATATCATGACATTAAAATTTTAATTTTAAATAAACATTATAATGCGAGGCATTATAATAATATAATATATATATTATCGTATTATAATAATAAATAATAAATAATATAATATGAAATATGAAATATGATATAAAATATAAGTTACATTCCACATCTCGGTGAGATATTTTTCTTGATATTTTAGAGGGCCGTCAATTTTCTTAAACGCTTTTTTAATATCTTCTTTGTTTTCAAATCCTGTTGAAGATACAAGTTTTACAAGTAAAATGTAATGTATCATTAAATACCCATTATATTGTTCTATGTTATAGTAATTGTACAATGTACAATCGGTGGACCGTTATTTTCGATCTCCAATCTAGAAAACAGAAGAAAGTAAGAAAAGTACATAACATGTTATGCAATGATAAAACATCTTTTACCTTTAGGCTCCCATCCATGCACCCGACTTAATCGGATCTAAATAGACCATAAGAACCAATAAAAATATTTAATCTGAATAACGATAATAAATAAATTTAAAATTAATTATCATGATAAATTAAAAATTAATCTGACGATGAAAGTTGGTTGAATGTGTCCATCGGGGTCCTTATATCCATACAAATGCTTAAGGTCACACCCTTGTAACGTGGTGGGGTCAATGTAGAAGCAATTATTTTGCTCCTTTTTATCAACCTGGACAATGCCATTATTGATTTTTCCTTTACATTCTTTTTCATGCAATCTCCAGTACTCGTCATGTCCTACAAATAAAGTGCATAAGTGTATAAAAGCAATGCAACAAAAATGGAAAATTTAATACAAATCATTGTTATTTTTTATTTTTTATCATGCTTTATTTATTATTTATTATTTAACACTTTTACCTTTAAGATAAGTGTCTATCATTCGTCCCCAAACTGCTTTTGTTTCTGAATTCAATAAAATGACAGCGGAATCTTGATTGGTTACCTGATCTGCTTCTGGGACAAAAATGACTCCAGGATTTTGTTGGATTTTACTCGTAAAGTAAGCATCAGGAACCGCAACGTATTTAGGTCTATCCAGAGGTGCATTGATCAAAACGATAGACAAAAGTCCAGCAAACAACATACCAACTGCAGTGTACGAGCAGAGGAGGAACGTTAAGAGACAACCTACCAAAGGACACAAGCACAAATATGATACATTATATATATATTGGTAAATGTGGCACGTCACGTTTATAAAAATCCCGATTATCAAGTACATAGTATATAACATATAAACAGTAAAATGTAGGAGAAAACTCAAAAAATTCAACTTACACCATTGTTTACAATTTCTTCCCATGCACAAATGTGTTTTGGGGTTGTAAAGATATGTACATACACCTTTACAGTACGTTTTCATTTTCTGACCCTTACTAATTTTGGGGGGTTTTTCTTCTTCCATTTTTTCTTCAGCATACTCGTCTCCACCTCCACCTCCTCCTCCTGTTTTACTTCCCGAACTTCTTGTTTTGGAAGGTGTAGATTTAGGAGTACCGGTTTTTGAACTGGGAGGTTTCGCTGCTTCCGTTTGAGATGGAGTTTGAGCCGGAGCTGCTGCAGGTGCTGGAGCAGAATCCGCCATAATCTTTTTATGCAGAAAAATACAATATTATCAAATGTCATGAGTTATGAATTATGAAGACATAATAACTGTTATTTATGGACATGTTCTAAGATGTAGGTAAATTCCAGGATTGTTACCGTTTTTAAAAAGTTAGTGAGTAACGACTGAGATGAGTATTTGCATTTATGGTACTAGAAACTAAAAACTACTACAAAAACTCTGCTTGAAAATGCTTAGCGTTTGGAGGCTTGTGGTATGTGGTACACAGTACACAGTACACGAGGATAAAAAGAAGAGAAAGCTACAAATTAGAATCCCTGGAAATCAAATCGGAACTATATAGGAAATAGGAAGTCACGGTAAAGTGGTTGACTTCACCTCTTTACTTGGCAAAGCAAAGCAAGGAGACAAATTTACGGCTCCTTCAACTGTCAACGTTTTGCGCTCCTATCTTGTCACGCGTGCTGAGTAAAAAGTGAAAAGTTTGTGTGGCATGTATGGCATATGTGGCATTGTGAGAAATTCTCACAATGCAATGCCATATATGCCTTTTTTCAACAACCCTGAACCCTGAGAATTGATATTGAAAAGTTCATATAAGTTCGTCATGGCAATAGGGCTTGAGGGAAACCAAAAACCAAAACATAAAAAACACACATGTCATGTGTGTGTGCATTCCATTCCATATTCCATTCAATATTTAATATTCACTCTGGTTTTCTTTTCTCACTACTACTTCCGCTCCACTCTTTTTTCAGTTATTCCCTCTCTTCTCTTCCCTGATATTTTCTCTTGCTGCTGATGACTTGCCCTTGGTCACTCGACCACAAAGCATCGTAAAAGCAGTTTTAATTTCATTCATTTTTGATCTTGGATTTTCTGTCGTTTGTGCGTCGTAATCACACATCGAACATCAAGTAAACCTTAGGTTTTAAAATACTAAATACTAAAATAGAAAATACTGCACGGCTATGATTTGGTTTGGAAGTTTCATAAAAATGTCTGTATTTTTTGTACCCTTTAGAGTCAGAGATCAGAGAGGAAAAAATGGAGTGGAAATCGATTAACTTTGCATTGGACTACATCGCTTCAACTGGAACAGTTTTTTCTGTAGAGAATCGGGTAGCAATTCAAGCCTCTCTATTAAACCTCCAATGTGATAATCACTACACGAATGTACTCTTTTGGGGAAAGATTAATGGAATCGACAATGACTATTTGATTGTTTGTGGGATCGGAAAGGACTATTTAAAAGATCGTACATATCACTATTCAATTAATAATGGATTGATGTGGGTACTTTTACCACCACCAACTCCGCAAATTATGGAGCTGGGATTGGCATGTAGAGGGCGATTTACTGGAGATCCAACAAGCTCTTCTCACACAGACATTCCACCCAACGATGCGGATACTATTGATGAAGGAGAAGATTGGGTAAGTTTACAATTCACACTTTACATTTCCACAACAAAATCCAAATTTGCGTCTAAATCACATAATACTGAATACTGAATATCGTTACCCTAACTCACAAAGCAGATATGTGAAAAATCCTTACTTTTCAATTCAGACATCTGCACATTCTCCTA
>JAQGBH010001618.1:0-30755 GCA_034698265.1 Sminthurinus aureus | reverse complement strand
TGAAATTTGAGGTGCATTATATTGTTTTTTTCCTGGCTTTCTCTCTCTCTCTCTCTTTCTTTCAGTGTGTGTAGCTTTTACATGAAAGGGATCATAAAATTGGAAAAAATTCCCTAGATAATTGATCAAAGTACTAAAATAGAACTGGAGGAGGATGTAAAAGGATATATTAGGCTGTATAGTGGAAATAGAAATTAGTTGCTTTAAAAGGTCATATCATTTTTATTCAAAATCAATTCATTCATTCAACCGAGGGAAGAAAAATCCGTGTATCATTTCTTGTTGTTTGGAATCTATCATCTACGTTTAGGTATTCGTATACATACACGTGTGGATATGCATACACTTTTCTCAAGAAGTCGTCTAGTATCAAATCATCTATTTTGTTATTAATATTCGCAAGCTCTTTAGCCCGTTTCGAGATTAGTTCAAAGATTATAACAATTTTTTTCAAAGATTTTTTAAAGATTTTTAAATTTCATGAAAATACGAAAAAAAAAACCACTTTCCAAGTTTCCTACAGATAGTTCATGGTGAAAATTAGCACTCGTCAATAGTCAATAGTACAGAATATATACAAAATCATGAAATTATGTAGCTACAGCTTCTACGTTCCACATACACTGGCTACATACATAACATGTTTGAAATAGATACAGTGTGATGATGAAATGTTGTTTTTTCCTGAAATTCTATTTTAAGATAAGTAGGGAGTAGAGTGAGAAATTTTATAGTTTCAATATACGGATGTGCATGGTTGTTTTGTGTTGTTCCAGCGTGTACAATGTGTAATGTAACGTGTACAGATCCTATGTCACTAGTCACAGTAGACGCTAGATACTAGACACATGCACACTTGGTACTACGTAGTTGGTAGTATTGTTATATGCCAAATATACATGTACCATACGATTGCAGACCAAGTAAAATAGGAACCACAAAAGGAGTGAATCCAGTCGTCGTTGTCGTCGTAGTCGAAAACGAGGATGACGACGAGGCCAGAATTGCACACATATATATTATATACATGCATACATGCATACATGCATACTACAAACATGTATGATATGTAGACTTATTAATGTTTCTATATTGTTCAAAGTTGAGACGAAGAAAGGAGACGGAGCAGCGTACAACGTATGTATGATACTAGATACTAGTACGCTCTGCCAAAGGAGAAACGAGGTAGACAAAAATCGATGTAACGTAAAACGTAACCTACTCTGCGTGTGACTGACTAGGAGTTCTACTACTACGAACTACGACTGATACTACATACTACATACTACGACAACGTCTATGAAATATCCCGACATATCTAGATTCTAGATTTTAGATATCTAGAGATATCTAGCGTGTCTGGCTTGCTGGATATTTTGGCCTGATTCTCCCTGTCTCGTGGTGCATATGCATACGCTATGCATCTATATGTATGTGTAGAAATAGAAACGACTCTTCAGTAAGTACCGTAAAACTGTACAATCTCAGTCTGGAAATGTCTCGAGTCTCGAGTCTCGATAATATCTCGGTGTATTTGTACTGGGTAAATTATGTTATCTATCATTGAATTAATTCAAAAGAATTTTTTCATATTTTGTTTTTGCTTGTGTGAAATTCATATGCATATTTGTCGGATATTGACAACTCTACAAAGTGCTAAAGGGTTTTTCAAAGTCTAGAGTCTAGATTCTAGATTCTAGGCGTATACAATCTACAATAATATTTTGGTAGATTCCAACATGCTGTGATAGGAAGACTTAAGACTCAAGACTGTGAGACAAACTCTTACAGTTGAGGTTTGAGGTAGTTTTACGGTATGTCTGAAACTCTAAGTACAGTTGCAATCTTCAAGTTGAACTCGATGATATTATTCAATTTTGTTTTAGCACAAAAATAGCAACTGGCTTCACTCATGAGAACAACAAAAACAACAACAACAACAGGAATTTCGTAGTCTCTCAGTGTAGTAGTAGTAATAGTAGTTGTTGTTGTTGTTGAGTTCGTAGTAGCATTTGTAGGAACCCTGTGGAAACAGGATTCTTACAAATTTTGTGTCCGTAAAAATTCTAACCTAGTCTACCGTCTTTGGTCTATGTACCCTTCACATCTCTTTTTCTCTCTTTCTTATCCATGCCCATTCTCTCTCTCTCTCTCTCGCTCGCTTGCTCTTTTGCAATGCTTTTGCAGACTTTACAGTTACAGTTGTAAGGTCTGCAATTTTAAATTTTTACTACGGCTCGTCTTCCTCTCCCTTTCTAGATTCTAGACTAAGGTCGTGGAGAAAAATTCACAATGAGTAACAAAAGTTTAGTTCAACTATAAAACTGTCTAGACAGCGTAGTTATACAAGTTATCCAACCATAAGTCGTCGACTTTGTCCATTCTCCATTCTCCATCCTTCCAAAAGCTTCCAAAGACTATCCCTTTCATGTACTTGATTATTTGTATAGGCGAATTCCGAATGTCGAATGTCGAATGCCGTCGAAATTCCATGTTCCACACCATGGTATCATGTTCTTTATTTTTCACACTACATCTACAAATGTCTGAAAAGTGAAAAGGTTATTGGTTCGCAGAAGGTGTCTGCGTACAGATGGAGAATGGAGAATGGAGAACAGTGAACATGGGTCGTGTATCTGTATCTATTTATGCAGAAGTTGATCCATACACTGGAAATTTTCAGCACTATTAAGTATTACTATTATGTTATGTCTCATGTCTCATTCTCCATGTACATATGTGTGCTGCTCTTCATTATTCATGACGTTTACCACCATACTATTCCTATTACTTCATACTACATACAGTAATAGCACTGCTAGTTTACTATTTACTATGTATAAAATGTTGTAGGATCAGTTGTCTAGCCACGCACATACACCATACAACATAGAGTCATGTATTATTATGATTATTATGTTTGGAGTTTGGAGCAACCCTTTGTTCATTTATGATTTTTTTTTGGCTAAAAGAACGCCATCATCATCATTTACAACAACACCAGTTAAAGCAGTATAGAGAGAGGGTTGAGAGTAGAGAGTATATGATATAGGTTTTGAAAAGGGGGAATCGGTTGAAAAATGAGTGTTATTATTTATTTTTGCAAAACTACCCTATCTACGATGAACTTGCATACTTGAATTTATTTTTACCGTTAGTGCTATAAATAACAAAAGAACTGTAAAAATAATAGTAATGTGTATAATAACATGTATGTTTTTTTTTCTTTTTACTCCACAGAAAAATAAAGCCAACGCTCAGTGTCCGAATACTTGTCCAAATACTTGTCCGAAAAATTTAGCTGGACAACCGTTATGTTGGAATAATGTCGACTGTCAAAAAGGTAAAAGCCTGTTTTTTTCTCTCTTGCATGTATTTTTTATTGAACAAAATGATACAGTAATATTATTATAATTATACTACATTATGCTTTACGTAAGATTCAGCAAATATGAGCATTATCATTAATTATAAAAATACTGTTATTCCACACTTTTTCTGAGGGTCATGACAGAAATTACGAAATGATAACTTTTTGGGTTAAAATCCCTATATACAAAGCTTGAGGAAACAAACTTTTGCAAAACCAGACCAAAGTCAACTTGAAACGCCTTCTGTGATTGAGCTAAACGTTGGAGGCACCAAAATGTCTCTCTGTAAATTTCATATTTGCTTAACGTTCGAGTGGAAATCCTGTGAAATCTAAGTAAATGTGTCCTTTTTAGGGGAAAAAACATGTTTTATGTATTTATTCTATTTTCTAGAGTATTTTTGCACTGTCTCAAGTCTCAGGACTCAAGACTATATAAGTACCCACGTGTTTGTATTTGTAATGTGTATAGTTCCTATAGTTGGTACATAGGAACTTAAAAACAGCATGTCATTGACTAGAGTATGTGCTTTGAATATATAAATAATATGTTTGATGTATGGGGTAGGCAGTAGGCATTATTGAAATATCATTGGAAAACAAGCAAGTCATATTTTATAATGTATGTCCTATGTAGCATGTATCCTGCATCTTGTTTATATCTGTAGTCTGTATCACTGTATCATACATGCATACATGTACAGACAGGAGCGAGAGACGAACACAATATTTTTCTTTTTGTCGATATTCGTTGAGGATGTCTGTGATGTTGTTTGGCTTCTTGTGGATATGTATAATGCATTATATGAAAAGGGCGTAGAGTTAATATGTTTGGTTGAGTAGAAAATAAAGCGGTTTCCAAAGCTGGAATGCGAACTTGCTCCTCTCTTTGTCTTCCACTTGATGTGTTTTATATAAATATATATTCGACCTATCGCTTATTGACAAAATAGATGATGATTAGAATTCATTGATGTGTTGTTGTTTTATTTTTTGCTTTCCATTATATTTCTCCTGCATGTAATAATCTACATTCGAGATTCAAGATTCAAGACTCAAGACATAATTTGTATAATATTGTACTTGTAATATCCGTCGTCGGTACACATATATAAATTATAGATAATGCATACGGTATAAATTCTACAGTCAATAGTCTGTAACAGAAGAAAAACAAAAATCTGGTTTGGATACCTTAAAAAAACAACAAGTTTTTATATCAGCCAGGTATTTATAATGTACTCGTTATCGTTACTCGTGGTAGTTTGTAGTTGCAAAGTCAAAGTACTGATACTGGTACATTTTACATTTGCACACTGCGTGTTTTCACAAGCTAAATTTTCTTTAGAAATGACAATTCAACAATTCACCATTTGAAATTTGGAATACTAAAGAAGGAAAAACATTTTATGTCCACAGTTTCTAATTTATATTTTCAATCTTGGTTTTTTTTTTAAAAAAAAACTAAAATAATAATAGACAAATGGCAATATGGAATTATATTATTGTTGTATATTATTGTATAAATATAAATACCAATTGCGACTATGAATTTGTTTAGTGTAATGAAGATTCTTAATTTAGAGAGAAAATTAAATAGCAAAACAAATGTCTGGGAAGGTTGTTAAGTATTAGTTTTTAAACTCTTGTTTGGTTTGCCTTTTTACAGTCTCACATAACATATAATACATAATAATATTACTTATTATGCTATCACACTTAGCTTGCTAGTACTTGTGTTCAAGAGTTGTGAATTAGAGTACCATTAATTCAGCATTGTAAGTGTGCATGTAAATGTATATGTATACGTGTATTTGTTTGATTGTGCAAAGTAAGTGACAGGATTTGCATGTTCTAAGTATGCATATTTAAAATCAAATATAAAATACTTTTAGATTTACACAATACAATGCATAATCCTCGCCAAGCTTAAGAAAAATTACATTGAGTATTGAGTATCATCGCATCGCATGCCTATCTTTTACTCATTAAGTACACATACGTATGTAGTAACACTATACACTATACTGTCTAATATCATGCATGTATTACAAAGTGTGTGAAGTTGTAGTATCGAGTATGGAGGATGGGGCATGGACAAGTATTATGTATTATGAATACATGGTCAAAGGAGTTTTTTGTGCTTTTAATTTGCGAGAATGACACATGTACACATGCGTCTTTGATGAAGAAGTCTATAGCTTTATCTTTTGTATAGTTTATAGGTTATATAGTGGCTTGTTATTGTCACTCGTCTTGTATTTCTGTTCTCTCTCTCTCTCTCTCTCTCTCTCTTGTCTAATTTATGTCTGCGGATCCTTCTTGTACTCTTATACTTGTTCATTAATCTCATCTCTTTAGTCTGGTCAGAGTCATCACTTTGCTATGCATAGAGTGGAGTGGATTGGATTGGAGTAGAGTGGAGGAATGAGTTGTATAATCATTATCCTGCCATGTGTTTGTCTACTGCCTATAGTCTAAGTTCTATATATATGTATATTATTCTATTCTATTATGTTACGTACTACAAAAATACTATTTCTTCTAAGCTAGCCAAGCCAAGCCAATCCAATCCAATGTTTTGGGTTTGGGGTTTGGAAGTATAGTGAGCTATCTTTCCCATGATTTCATTTTCGTCGTACGTTTTTAGTATCTCTTGACAGGCTGACCTTGACGTATTGCCAAAATATGCGAACTTATGTTTCTTTACAGAGTTGTAAGTTGTTACCCCTCTTTATTGTAAATATGAAATAGGTAATAGGTATGCCGTATACTGTATACCGTGTACTTATTGTAGTCGTAAGTGATTGTGAGACTGTATGAAAATACCTAAGGATGCTCAATTCTCAATGCGCAATGCTCCATTATCATGTGCTTCCTATTATCAATCCGAGCTTTTCATTATCCCTTGTGCTGTATGCAGTATACAGTATACTTGTATATTGCATGTGTGTTGTTGGTACCTATAAACATGAACCATATTTTTCTTTTGGTATTTAATTTCCTAACGAGTTGAGAAATGTGAGAAAAGTTCATGGTAATGTTTATCATTAACTATGTTAAAAATATGTTTTCAAAATCTCCAAGAATATTTTTTTATCCTGTACTTACAATAATATTTGATAATATTACAAATTATTACAAATTACAACCTACACAAAAAAGGGGGGGGGTTGTTTGTTTGTTAGTGCTGAATATTTTAAAGCAGTAAGAGTGAAAATTAGGTGTACTGGTAAAACTTACGAGTACGAGTTAGAGTAAAAGAGGATCCAATGCTAAATGCTAAATTATCGTTTATCGTAAAATCGTAGACTAAACCACATAGTTTGTTTATTTTTCGCTTGAAAAAGTCTTGGCTTTCGCCTCCAAACTCCAAACTCGGAGCTCCAAAGTTTTAAAACGTATCGTTGTTCACAAAGTATATAAGTTATTGCCTGTAGTAGTTCATTTTACTTTTTATCTGGTACACACTGTACACTATACACGCGAATCCGTAAGTAGTGCACATGTATTATGTATATATGGTGTCAGGGTTTACTGTTTACTTGTATATATATATATATACCTAATGAGCATAGTTTTTTCTTCAGTAGTCAGTAGAATGTAGAATATAGAATATAGAAGGCAGACTGCAGTACGTATGCCCGGATTGGAGCCCGGGATGGGATGGGGCAGACTAAAAAAATGTCTGCGATCTTCGAATGTATGAAAGTAAAATGTAAACAAGTAAACATTTCCACGAGCAGAGATTTGATTTTTTTGTTTTTTTTTTTTGCATTTCCTTTGAAACGAAAGGGCGTGTAGACTGTAGACTATATAGACATTTTGAGTTTTGAGGGTAGTGAGTAGAATGCAACACAATACAATACAATGTTCAATGCATGTATACACTGAGTGACAACTTGACTCATTTCATTGAGCAAATATGTCTTATAATACATAGAATTATACCCAATAGATAGATACTTTAGTCTGCAGTATGCATGCCATTTATATCTATATCTATATGTGTACAATGAAAGATCAAGAATCCAGAATAAATGAGGTATGTCTAGGGTCTTGGGTCTAGGGTTATTTCTGACATTATACGTCTGCTGGTGACAGACATGGCTATAATCTAGTTGTTTTTGGCTCCATTCGATACGCCGCCCGTGTAAAAAGTTGGCGAAGAAGACGCGGAAATATATATATATGTGCAGTGTGCACACTGTATGCTGTACGGTTTACAGTTTACACAATAGACTGTCTTATTTGTGTCTTATGACACATTCTTCAATACCATACATTCATCAACATACTTTTCCTAATCAAACCAAGTCACAAAACGACATAATAATAATATGACCGTTACATTTAATATTTTCACAACTCTTGCTTTTATATTATTCTATATTATTATAAATTATGAAATGATATTTTGAAGGTATACAATAATATACAATGTACATCAAGTCTGCACTTTATGCACAATCAACAATGTTTGTTCCGCCGACATTTTTGTCGGTATTTTATTGTAATATAATATGATTCTGTGGAGTAATTTAAAAATTTGGAAACAAATGTGAACAATGTACTTGGTGCTTGAGTAAGAATAAACATCCAACATAATGTTTGCATGTTAGAGTGTACAATATGCAATGTACACAATGGATTTTGTTAGGCTATTGACAATTTCCTAGGAAGAGAAAGAGTGAAAAATGAATAGAGTACGAGGGCAGTAACCTGTATATTGTTTACAAAATATTTTGACAAACAACACATACAACATACATGTTGCTTCAGTGCTCAATATTCAATGTTCAATATTATGTACAATGAACAGTCTGGACGGAAATTTTCAATGTGCCTACATCCTACATCCTACATACGATATTAGAAGTATTAATAAGTACCTATGCGATGTGCAGTGATCGGGAAGATGGTACGGTGAAAGTAAATTTTTATGTGTTTATTCACTGTCACAGCGTCAAAGCTCAAAGCGTCAAAGGGAAAATGAACAAGAAGTTGAGATGAGAGGAGATGAGACGAAACCCTTCCACGCAGTTCAATAATAAAAGGTTTCCTACTCGGTTTTTGTTTTTCACATCTTCAAAAAGATATCATTGATCATTGACTAATATCGATTCCTGTTTCCCATTCACCAGTCACCAGTGTATATACAAATGTAGAAATGTACCATGCTTTGGAAATTCTGAATTCTGAGAAAAGTACAAGGCATGGTTTCAGTTTCAGTTTGTAAGTACTAAATTCACATCGTCACTATGCTGTTCTGTTTAGGTTTAGCGTATTGTGGACTTTTTTGTTGTTTATGTAATATAATATACTATAGTAGATACTAGATACTAGTGTAGTATAAACGGGCACTGTGTGTTGCCGCAGAACACGCACTAAAGTCATCCGGTCTAGCCAATTTATTTATGCATGTCATATGTAGTGTGTAGTGTGTACCCTTGCTTTACATTTTACATGTCGTCCAGAAATTACGTTGTTAGTACATAGTACACCAACACTACTTGGAACTCAGAACTAGATTTATATGGAAGGGAAAAATCTGTACACATATTATGAAAAAAACATGACAAACAAAAACAAAAGCATACGCAGAACAATTTCCCGAGAGTTTATAGCGCTATTAAAATTAGAACCTAGCATATAACGATGCCTCTGACCTACTTTTCTACATCAAAGGTTCATGTATCAATGCCTGTGTGTGTGTGTGTGTGTGTCTGTATTCTCTATTCTGTATTTATGGTTGCTTGTAAAATGTTTTGGGCTAAAAATTGTAAAATTGGCAAACTTGAACGTTTTACACCTACCTCAATCTAATGAAAATTGTGGTACCCAATCTCAATCAGTTGTGTGTTGAATGTTGTACATTTGGTGTTTGGTGTTATTTGTACGATTTACTAGATTTACTAGAGGAAGAAAGTCGTGTGGTACATTTTACTATGTATTCTGTGTGCCGTGTGTATAGCGTATAATTCAAAATGTTACATGCATGTTAGTTGTTTGTTAGTAGTATTTTATACGGTATTCAATTCATCCACTTACTCTTTCTACGCCTCATTTCTCGTTTTTTGGTTTCAAGAGGTTTTCTGATGACAAAATTCAAAATTGTCATTCTTTCTGCTGGAGCGACAAACACATGTGTGTAATTTGTATACATCTTGTTTCTTGTTTAAATGGTTTTATTGCTCACCTCTCTCTCTCTCTTCCCTTGAGGATATGTATCTTCTTTTTCTTTGTACAAGGGAGTCTAAATGTAATTGAAAGAGAATTATTATCATAAAACATGAAATAGTTTTTCTAGTACTCTGTTTGAAGTAGTGGAATAAATCAAGCAAAGCGGCTGAGATGGATAAAACATGTCTCTTACAATTAAATTGAGGATTGAGAATAGCTCATTCAAGTTACATTTTCTTGTAGTTTGTTCCGTTTTATTTTATTCACAATATGGATTTTGATGAAACTCACAAAACACTTTTTAATCGCTGTTGGTTGAAAGTAGATACTTTAGCATGTTGAAGTGTCACAAAATTTATGGGCTGTTTCATGGATATTTGTTTTATATTTTTAGTTTTTAGGCGCGAAATTCAAGCATAATAATATATAAAATAGAAATATGATGGGGAATGATACAACTTGATTTTTAACTCTTATTCTACAAACTACAAACGCATGAATCCATGCTATGCTGCGTGTTAGAAATCATATTTTCATGCAATGTCAATGCCAGAATACAGAATAGGAATAGGAATACGAGATAATTTAATCAAAAACATGACATGAACTAATACTTGTTTATGTATGGACAGCTAAGAAAAAGGGAAAGAAAATGGTTGAACTTGTTCTTTCATTTTCATTCATCAGCTTGAACTTTGACTACCATTTGGATTTTGGATGAATAAAGGATAAGATTTTAAAGCTGTGTCATCGTTCTAGCTTCAAGCCCAAAACGTTGAAAAACGTTCAAGTTGGAGGAAAAACTCTCTACAGTATAAAGTATAATATGTAAAATATACATACTAAACTTGTCTTATGATTTTTTAAACAAAATATCATAACGCACAAACAAATATGCATTATAATTTGAATGTTTTTTTAATGGCATATAAATATGATCTGTCTATATTCTAAGTTGCAACGTAGTAGTTATATTAGTATTAGCATTAGTATTGGTGTTATGCTATCTTGTTGGTGTGTGTTTTTGTGTGAAAGGCAGCTGTCGTTGGGAATTATAGTTCACCAAAGATGAGGAGAGCAAAAAAAAAGAGTATGGAAGCCAATCAGTGTTGCTATTCGAATGTGTGTTTGCTTTCGACTTTGTTAACTGATGATGTCCTTGCTTGTGTTTCCACATAACGCAGTAGTTTTACCAACTTTTTTTGTGTGTATTATTCAAGGCCTCATGTCTGATTCAAACCTACACACAACACACAAAACATGAGACAAACAAAGTCGTCTGTATGCTGTATGCATGCATATGTATCGAATATCCAGAAATACAAAATACAAAGCACAAAACAAATTTTGTATTTTTAAAGCACAAATTTTACCTATTCTGTATTTCTGCTGTTCAAAAATAAATAAAGTATGAACAAAATAATGCTAAAATTATTTATCTCTAGAGAGCTATCCAATATCCCATTCTATATCTTCTGTGAGCTAGTCGATAAACGTTTTTGATTTCTATACCATAAATAGATATAAACTGTTCCGTACCCATTTATTATTTATTTATTTTGACTGCCAGGATATTCTGATGTAGTACAAAGTACAATCATGGTTCATTTTTAATCATGTCAAAAACAAACTGTTATAAAGTTTCAAGTCCAGTCCAGTCCAGGAACGATGAATGTGACACATACAAATGGATCAAAATTTTGTAAAATTACAACCCATGAAAGTGTATTCATACACATAATGTTCACATGGTTCTGTTTCATCTTTTATCTTGTAAATAAAAGAGAGAACAACGTGTATACAATGTACAATGTACACACTACACACATAATATAAATGTATAACATGTAATGTATAAGAGGCGTGTGTTGTCTATATAACGTCGTTTGGCTCGTGCACAATATTACAATTACAAGAGCGTTGACTTGTTTCTGGCCTTGGCCATGAAAGTATTTTACGTATTATTTTGATTAGTACAACACTATTTGTCCAAAAAGTTTTGGAAAATGAAACCAAGTGGTATTGTATATTGTAGATTGTAGAGTTGTTGTTGTATGAGGGCAGCAATTATTAATATATATGCGTGCTACATTGTATTGTACTCTACTGTATTGTATTGTATTGTCATGCAATGTAATTTGTAGATATTCACGGCCGATTCATTTCCAAATATTTATGGATACAGGATATAATTTAGTATCATGTCTCACGGATATTTACTATTTACACACGTATATATGTATATATATATGAAGATAGAAGTGGAATATCCTTCGCTGCTTATGTACACACTATAGTAACAGAGTCTGTTACCATGGAATTTAAAAAATTATAATATATATACACAATTTTGATTAGAATCTATAATATTTACACATGTTGTGGCTGCTTTAAAATTATATAATATATACATATTTTCTGGATTCTGGATCTTACGCTCTCTTAAGTTTAACATTTAATATTAATTAAAATTTAATATTCCAAAATATATTTGTTTGTTTTTTTCAGCAGATAAATTCAAAGTTTGTACGCCAGAGGTATTAAGCCGAGGAGAAGAGTGTTGTTCTTCAGGTAATAAAAACAACATTTCTTTATTTCCTTCCACATTTACGGACACATTGTACATAACTTTTTATGAATAATAACAATTATTAATATTATTAATGTCAAAACACTTTGATGTTTTATGAGCGTTAATTTTGATTGTTACTTATAATGTATATTAAACCAAATATAGTATAAAAACACAAAGTATAATGTATGAGATTTTTATATCTATTTGTATGATCTACTTGTATCACTTTTGAAACAGAATGTTTGGGCGGATGTACTGGACCAGGGCCCGATAGCTGTTTGGTGTGTAAAAATGTTGAGTACAATGGTCATTGTATGAGTGAGTGCCCAGCAAAGACGTACATGGTAAGTTGCTTTTTATGATGTTTAATCACAAGTCATAAGTTTTACACATAGTTCATTGACTAACCTCGCACAGTAGGAAATTCTTTTCTAAATTGTTTATGCATATGGTATATGGCTTGTACAAAAAGTTATTCCACTCATAAATGAAATAAAGTAAGAAGAGTGAATTGATAAGACTTCCGTGGCATTAAATTATGAATGGAATGAAATGGTTAGTTGAATTGAGTAATTAAATGCTCGATTAAGAAAGGCGTCATATAGTTGGGATTTAGAATTCAATAAGTTGAAGCTGTATAGATCGTAGATCATAGATCATTCTTGTATATTGTATCCACTTTAATATTGTAAATTGTACTGCTCTGAAATCTGAAATGAATATTATTCATAGACATGACTGTAATAAATATACAAATATATCATAATATATTGTGAATATGTGAGTTTATTAATTGATAAACTAAATGTCAGACTGTCATGTACAAAACATATCACATGTCATTTTTCAAACTTATGTATAATGTATATTCAATTTTTGCCCTGAAAGGTTAGAGCTTTTTTTTTATTTTTATTTTACTCAACATTCAACTCAATATTAAGACATTATGTTTCAATTGTTTATACTGATTCGTTTGGAGTTTATCTCAAGTATGTGCATATTACATACATATGCTTATAATAACAACTAACAACACACGCATGTTGTCTCCATTATTTATCAAATGACAGCAGGCTTACTTATAAAAATTGTCGTACATGAGATATTGCATAACGATTAAGGATGAGCTCTTATAATAAATATGATGGACAGGCAAAGCGTATCGTGGTATTATTATCATATGTATTTTGTATACTGTATACTGTATTCAGTTGCATACAAGTTACATTCAACATTCAACATGTTCTCTGCAAACTGTAGACTGTACACTGTATACTAATGCAACTTGCTCGGTCTCAGGGCTCAATTTTGAGACAAATAAATACAACTGTTACAGCTTCAACCTTTTCCTTCCTATTTCTTCTTCATTTGCTTGCGTCTTCTGATAACTGACTGTAGAGTGTACAAAAGTAATAGTAAATACTAATGCAATGAATAGTACTTAGTTTCTATACTTTCTACATAACACATCTTTACGCAGGATATATTATTGAATCAAGAGATTAGACCAGCTTTGTTATATAAAAAAGTAAAACGGAATTCGGATCAAGAAATGTGTAGATGCGTAGATATATATTCGGAATCTGAATGAATATAGAATATATATGATGTTACATTATAACATGGTACAAATAGGTCCACACAAGTATATATTTAATACTGACAGTGATGGAATGAAGCTCGTGTTTTTATTTGTGTATTTTTTCCCTATTGGCAAAAATACTAGTACAGATATTTCAACTTCCAACTAATAATAGTGGTAAGCAGGTTGACAAGCGGAAGTTTTCTGATACTTGTTACCATTCTGTTTAGATGTATTACTTAGAAGAAATGTGTGTGTGTCTGTGTTTATTTTTATCAACATGGTATTTTTGGATTTCGGAGTGAGTGGGATTCAAATGGCTTACGGGTAATCCTGGATAATAATAATTTTATAAGTATAAGGCTCATCATTTATGCATCCATCTATCAATAATGCGAGTGTATGTTGTGTGTATCTATTATGTACAATGTACATTGCACAGTGTACATTGTACACAATATCAAATATACACGGAACACATGCATGCTCGTATGGGGATTTCTATTTCTAGATGAGTGGGTATAAAACGAGTTGAGTAAAACTTAATCGATTCATAGCAGTCAAGTCCTCTGTGAAATTGTTTTGACTTTTGAAAATGACTTGTTCCGAATTGTTGACACATCCAATACATTTAATATAAAAAACTCAAACAGCAACCAGAACTAGAATCTACACCCCAGGTTCAGCGCTACCAAGAGTTGAAAGAATCAAACGAAAAAGGTGACTAGTGACTAGTGACTACCGCTAATAAAATGCTTCTCAGGATGAGTTTATTTCAGTTTAGTGAAAGCAGCGGAGACCATAACAGAGAAAGATGGAATGCAATTTTATATCTTTAAAGCTGTATTTATTTTTTCATTCGTTTTTTTCCTTTCTCTGTTCTTGCTTGTTGGTGGTTGATGTCATATTTTTTATCCAGATTTTAGGATTTTATAGTTAAAGTTGGTTTTATGTCTCAGTTTGTGTAGAGTGTAGAGTCTAGTTGGAAGTTGGAAATCCCCATGTGGGTGGATTGTACGTGTATGTTGCGTGTGTGAAATAATAATAATTGGACACGTGGAAATTGGAAATGCAGTAGTTATTATCTAAAAAAATGTAAAAACTTTTAGAGTAGCATAATACATAATATCATTCCAACATATGAATGAGTTGCTATTTTTACTCCGTTTAAAATCATGAATAAAATTGCATGGCAGTTTATTCATTTACTATAATAATATTATTATGTAACATGCATTAAAGTTCCGTTTTCATTGTTAGCAAACTCTTGTTTGTGGACGCATTTTGAACATTGTGAATTGCAAATTATATATGTACTTGCATAATTTGCATCAAAAATCAAAATCAACGCATTGAGGAAATAAACAAATGAAATTTGATGATCAGGATAGCAAGAAATGATCTGCATGTCTACCTGTGTACTTTTCAAAAATAATAATATTAATAAAAATAATTAGTATTATTATTGTTTTTTGGAAAGTCAGTAGTCAATAGGCAATGATAGAACCTTCCGGTTCATCCTATACTTATAACCATTAACCATACAAGTAACAAATCACAAATAAGACAGAAACCCACTGAGAAGAGCTCAGTTGTTTCATTTCTAAAACTTCACGCTTGTCTATTCAAGCCTTGTACCACAAACTTATTATTGCCTCATGCACTATTATACTGTACATACAATAATATCCCATTAGTGGCTGAAGTTGAGTTGTAACAGGAGAAAGAAAGGAAAAAAGAGAAAAGGAGAAAGCAGCGGTATAGATACAATAGTACAAATAAGATATATGTATTGTACGCTGCATGTTGATATTAACTTTGCTTTGCTCAACTGAGAAAATAAGTGGTATTTTTTCATGGGTTAAAAATCTTAAGGATTTACTCTGTACATATGTACAGTGTACAGTGTACATTATACAGACTACAGAAAAGAGACATCCATGTGTTTCTTTTTTGAATACAGGAAGATTTGTTTTATATTATATGACATGGTGGTCTGTATTGGAAGAAAGAAGAAAGCATTCCTCTTTTCATGACAGCAGTAATAATACAGAAAATAGAGAACTAGGAACTAGGGATGTCACCATGTGATGAAACACGCAGAACGTAGACCATCAGAGTACGTTTTACTTGGAGTAAAGGCATGTGTACAGTGTACATTGTGCATATGTGTAATTCTGAATGAGAATGTTTGTCTATTCGTTTGTAATCATTCTCTCTCTGTCTCTCTCTCTCTCTGTGGCTCTTTCTGTACACGTGTGTATATGTATATATTTGTACAAGTACGATAAACTCCTTTCTCCTTCCGTACAAACCAACCAACCAACCAACCAACAACAAACTACTGAAATCACTGGAAGTTGAAGGTTAAGAAAGTATAGTACGGATAAAGAAACGTATGCATTGTACATACATGCTTCTTAAATGCTTTGCAAAGTAGTAGTCGTTTCAGTTTTATCTCTCTCTCTCTCTCTCTCTCTGTTTCGATGTTGTGTACACGTAGAATGAGGAAGAAGAAAATTCTTCCTTCTGAGCACAGTTTAATTTGCCCTTCTTTACAAAAATCCATGTGTACATTTTTTGTTATTTGCTGCGTAATAAAAGTAATACTTACTGGTTACTCGGAATAATGAAAACCAACCAACAAACAGCTGATTTGATGGAGATCCGTGTCCATCATTGAAAGTATTACATTACATATATTACACATGATTTTATATTAGACTGTTTGTTGTATGTATGCTGTACAGCAGCATTAGCATCATTACGTGTTGTAAATAAGTATGTACGTAATAGGATACGACATGTAGATTATTGATGATTTTTTGTGTATTTTTTGTTATGGGGTATTTGTGTTTATGATGTACTATGTACAATTCTTGTACATTTTTACCCAAACCAATGATTGGTATTGTGTATTGTGCAACCTGTTTGTTGTTTTTTTTTCTCCAAAAAGCTACTGAATAGATTATTCTTTTTTGTATTTTCTGACTCATATTAATATTGTTATCAACATTATTATTGTTATGAAAGTACAGAGTTTGGAAAATTGCGACTGGAAGAATCTGTCTTGAAAGAAACAGTAGTAGCGGCGTAATTTGTGTTTGTATGATTTATGATGTCTGATCTGTTTCAGTTTTAATATACTTTTACCTGTTAGTTGAGCTGGACGTATACATATACATTTTTGGTGTCCCTACTTCCTACATCCTCCATGTTAGACGCTACGGTATACCGTATACGCCACGTCATACATTATTCACTCGTAAGTATCATACATTTTGCTATATTCCTCTCGCATGGATTATTCAGTAACTATCTCATTTTCATGGGTATCTTTTTCACGTATGATCATGATATATATTACATGGATATGGATACCATGAGTTCAGCTCAGCTCAGCTCAGCTCAGTTTAGGATGCATTATCCTAATGATATTTGTACAATTTAAATTTGAAATTCGGTCTCGTCTTCTTTTGTGCGGTGGGCTGAGGAGTCTGGAGTACCTTGTAACTTGTAACAAACCATCACATGGTACATTATTATATTATAGAGTAAACGTTCTCTTTTCTTTCTTAATATCATCCAAATATTGAAAACGCTACCAACTTCAAGTATACGCTATACAACAAACATGTAGAATTTAGAATCTAGAATATATTATGATTATCATACTGAAAATAATAATAATAATAATAACGAGGACTGCATAGTCTTACGTCTTTGAACTTATAAAAAAAATATCAATATCAATAGAACTGCTGCATGCTAATAAAAATCGTAATATGAAATTATATTTACATACTTATGAGCATCTTTACGAGCTTCCGAACGCACTCGGAGCTCGTGGGTTCTCATAAAAGTAAAGGTAAAAGTAAAGGTAGTCATGTATGTCACAGTCAAATCACAATTGAGAATTTTAAAACTGTGTTTTTGTTGTTTTCTTTTTTTTCACAAGGTAGTTATGCCTCATGCCTCGTGTTTTTATGTTTACATGGAATATTGTATGTGGAGTATGGAGTTTGAAGTATAGGAACAATCTATCTATCATCTATAATCTATATCCACTCACATCTACAATCTACAGTTTAAAGTCTTTATGGATATAATCGTAAAGAGTTTTGTGGATGTATTTTATAGAGTAAAAAGTTGTAAGTGAGTTTTCAAATGGCATGTACATAGAACATGGAGTTGTTTGCGGGTTATTAAGAATAGAGAAAAAGAATAGAAAAGAAGAAGCAGTCGTAGTTAATGGCAGTAATACTGGGAGGTAGTGTGTGTATATATAATATACAATATGCATAGATGTGTTTTTTGGTTTGTGTGTATGTTCATACATTCTCTGTGCTCTTCAGTTTGATTTAACTTGCAGCGTGTAGTGTATGGATAAAGTATGGAGCATGGAGGATAGAGTATAGAGTTTAGACTAAGAAGGGGCAAAAAATGGGGCAATGCACTAAAAAGCTAGAGAGAGTGAGAGAGAAAGAGAGAGAGCGAGAACGAGAGGAAAAAACTACGACGCAATAGTGCGTAGATTCACGTGTGCTTATGTAATGGCATAACTTTGAAGACGAAAGTAGTTGTATATTCTATATTGTGTGTATAAAAAGTATGTACTATATCCATTCATTGTGCATTATACTAACATTGAAGCAGGTGGCAAAGTCTAAGTCTAAGTAGGACCATGAAGTTATGTCACTTCATGCTAAATTATGAGACAATGCTGAATGAATGAAAACGGAAAACAGATATCTATACGTACAGACAAAGATGGAATATAGAATAGGAAAAAAGAAAGAAAGAAAAAGACACAAAGAAACTAAATTAGAAATATTTTGTAGTTTCTAGTTTCTAGTTTGTAGGCCTCAAACTTGTCTCTGTACCGACCTCTTTATTTTGAATTTTGGATCTCGGAATCCTCCTCTTTGTATTCACTTGTTGTTTGTTCGTCCTGTAGATTTGTATGTATTTGTTGTGTGCAAAAATTGAAAATGTACTGTTTATTTTTTACAAAGAATTTAGTATTTTGTCTACTCTTTCAATTTTACTACTAAAATAACTTGGACAAAACTACAAACTACAAACTAGACAAAAAAAAACATTCAAATTTAATCATGGCAACTGTCAAACGTAGAATGTGTGTATTTTATTTTATGTTGTGTTTGAAATAGTCTCCGTAACACTTTCGACTTTCACTGGATGCCAAAAATTGACAGCAAGAATTTTTCAGGCACATGGTCTCCATTTTTATAGTGAAATGATGACGTCTTCACACGAAAAAGCAAACCTCATGTTTGAACCAATCAACCACGTTTTGAACAGTTAGCTTTTGTGACGTCTGAATTACAATTTAGCTTACCAATATTTTGTATAGGGAAAAGAAAAGAAAACCGGAAATCCCCATGACCCATGAGCTATGAGTAAAAGTTCCAAAAGCCCAAAAGTAAAGGAAAAAGTGCCATGTACATACATACGTGCAATGTTCTGTTTTCCTTGTACACGCATGTATCATGTATACAGTATACACAACTGTACATATATAATATATAATGGATGCATGCATAACATGTGTAACCTAGAAAACTCTTGGATTGTAAATTGTAATATTTAAAAATAAACCTTGTTTACATACATGTGTATATGTATTTTGTATTTCTATTCCAATTTGTGTTATGAAAGCACCTCGTTCAAAGGAACGTGAATTTTGAAGAGGAGAGTATTGAGTACGGAAAAAACTGAGGCATAATCAATGTTTGAATGGAATGAAGTTACCATGCAACATGTACAAAAAAAAAACTGTTTTCTTTTGCCTTATCGATATGAAATGCAAAGACAGTTTGAACTTTGTTTCGTTTTATACCCTTTTTCTATGTATTTATTTCTTGGCCGTTATCATATCTATTTGTTGATTCGTTGATATTGAATTACATTAACTAATAACTAATGATTCTGAGCTGCTATATTCAATGTTATACAATATACAATGCACAATTTATCTAGGGAAACAGGATTAAAAACTGGCTACAGAATTTTAAAATTGAAGCTTGATCCTGAGTAAATAAAGGAGTCAAATAATGCAAAACAAGTAAAAAAGGGATCGGGAAAATATATTAGCACTGTAGAATGTGGAATTAGATTCATTATTCATGGTTCTTAATTTGTATCTTTTTTAATTTAAAAATATTAAATAAATATTATTATTATTCCTCATTCCATCATTCAATGTACTTTGCTCAGTCTAAATAACAAAATTCCTGTATGCATGTAGTTAGATTTGAATTTTGGATTTTAAATTTCTCAGATTTGGATGTATAAAACTAAAAGGAAGTGTAAGAATAGTTGAGACCGGAGACTGGACGTAATCTATATTCCAGGATATTTGTTTAGATGTGCATTAACTATGTTTTCTATTCCTTCAATCTTCTGTATTATATTATGTATTATATTATACTATCGTTTTGAGGTTTTATTGTTTATAGCATGTAATAATATAATAATTATAATATGGAAGCTGGTTGATAGTGACATATTAGTGATAATACGGTTCCCTTATGAATTTTGAATGGATGTCCTTCCTTCCATTATTATTCCTTTCTGACTTTCTGACTTTTCCTTAAAGATGAAACTGAGGAGTAATTAATTTTAGATTCATTTTCCGTGTGTAATACACTTGTACTGGTGTGTACTTTTCACATTTCTTAGATTATTCCTGAATCTTTAAAGTGTCAACTAGGGACAAATAATATGATTGGTGATTAGCTAAGAGTGAGGAGGAGTAAGTATTAAGTACATGTACAAGATACAAGTAGGATGCAGAACCAAATGACAATGCCAATACGTGTATCACCCATGAATAAGAAGAAGATAGAGCTCATTCATAATAATATTCATGTATATATCATATTAGTTGCAACATTTATCAATAATTCTTGTAGCTGTACAGAAAAAGAGTTGTGACTTTTAGAATCTAGAATCTCTAGAATATAACATTGATTCATTCATTCCATATGTCATTTCGTGTGATGATTTATGCTCCAGATAGTAATTTGTTTTTGCATTAGATACACATACATATCTGAATTGAATAAATAGAGTAAATCTCACACTTACTTCTTTCTTCTTACTTTGATATGTCGGATCGCAGTCAAAAACTATACATATAAGTGTTTGTTGGTCCTACATCGTATGTCGTATGTGTCAGAGATTTCCAGGAAAATGTTCGTATTGAATAATATAGAATGATAAATTAAAATAAAGACACATTTTCAAGTAATGAATTTGGAAGTGTTTATTATAATTTTCTGGTTTGTAGTGTAATCTTTGCAGTATTTAGCATTTAATGTGTCGATATATTTGAGAAAAAATACATTTTCCATGGGTTTTGGAATTCTAAAGACAAGTCATTTGAGTTAAAAGTTATTTGTTATTTGTTACACATGATCATATTTTACGGCTTATGGATTGTGTTTCCTTTTTTTCTATTTTCAATTTTCTATCCATGAAAAATTCTAGATTCTTGGTAAAACAGAGTAATTAGAGAGATTCATTTGAAGTTTAAAATATATATTAAATATTACTTGCATGTAACTTTTTCGTAGTGAGTCCCCTTCTCAAATAAATTTGTGATAATGCAAACAGTAAATATTATGTCGAAATATTGTATGTATTGATATTTAAAGTTGAATCAACGTGATAAGTGATGATTATGTAGATTTTCAAGAAAAAACATTAAGTATGTTCAACGTACAACATTTGTTTAGTGGTCAGGAAACAAACTAAATATGGATAAATTGATAACAATTTTCGAGAAAAACATCTCTCTGGCATTGAATTTAATGCTAAAGAAGCACATTTTTCTTGCATTATGTATATATGTCTAACGACTATGCATACTCTATTCGATATACTCCATACTCTATCTGTGTATGCATGTGGAACATTTAAAATAAATTTCTCTAAAACAAAACGTATGTACTTACAAGTTACAAGTCACACTCAACTTTTCATGAAAATGTATTATTATGTTTTAGGAAATGTAGTGCATAAATACACTATAATATTATACCAGTTGCTTGCATCACGCTAGCCTAGCATAGATAATAGATAAACTAAATGTGGCTTGTCAAAAATCTATACAAAATTTGAGCAAAGACGAGAACAGTAGAACCGAGCAGTAATACGAGCGAGTATCGAGTATCAACTATCAGCTTATCAGTTAGCACAAGGAAAATCCCAGGTAGTAAATACTAAATACTGTATGAATTTCTTATGATATGCATATATCTATGTGTGCGTGTGTTTATATAGCATTTGAACATACCTCTTTGAACAAAGATAATTTCCTGAATAATTGAAGAAGAAAACAAAAATAAGTTTATGATTGGTAGTAGTTTGAATTGGAATGTAGATGGTACATAGTTACATGCGTTTAACTTTATGGATATTGGAAATGACATTGATATAGGTTGAAATGTGTGTACAATGTACAATATGTTATATACGTATGTGCAACGTGTTATTTATTTTTTTCATACCAGACATGTAAGAATAGCAGTACATGGTAGATTTGGTGTAGTGTGGAGTATGGAAAATGGAAATTCAGATGAGATTTGAAATTCATTTCGAAATAAAAACATACATGTTGCTATGTAGAATTTCTATGTTCTAAGTTCTACGGCATTCTGGATTCTGGATTGTGAATTCTGAAAACGTTTGATTCCACATGTGTATGCCCTCGAGAGAAAAAACTGATTTATTGAAAAATGAGTGATTCAATTTCAATAAATGTTTAAATAAAAAATTAACCGTGCTTGTGTAGCATGTGCAAAGCATAGAATATGGACAGTGGAAGAAAACATTTGAATAAATCCCGTGTATAATTTCTACAATGACGATAGCAAAACCAGCAAAAACACATCAAATGTCAAATGTTAGTATCAAGTAGTTTGGAGTCTTGAGCTTTGAATTTGAATGTTTTGTGTTCAAATAATACGCACACTGTATATAAATATAACATGCTTGCATCATGGTTGAAGGTGTCTTGAATTTTAAAATCGGACCATCTTTTTTCTTACTTGTTGCTTTACATGCATTACATACTTTAGATAGGTACTTGTTGTTGGTTCCATCATCAGTCTCAGAAATTTTATGAATTCTAAATTCTCAATGCTCAATACTTAAAACACAATACACTAAGCAGAACAAATGTAAAGAAAGCAAAGAAAAGTAAATTACACATTTTGAGTAACATTTTGCTAATTATATTGGCTCGTATGTAAAAGGCACAATTCATGCCGTAAAAAAAATGTAAACCTTCATTATTCATTTACTCGCACACTCAGGTTTCCGGATATTTTTTAAAATGTATAGTTTGTCAATAGTAATCACATCACTCATCTTTATATTCTATTCTCACAAGCTAAATATGTATGAATACATAAGAATCTGGCACATGTAGAGTATAGCGTGTATAGATATGCAGAGACATCTACGTATTTAAAACGCCGAAAAACAAGGAGTATTAGTATTTAAATTGATGTCCAGAAATGTTATTTCTTATCATATTGAATATGCAAACCAGTTTAGTTGATTCTATAAATACATGATGTATATTTTTTTCGAGTAAATTTGTTCTTCACAATTCACAACGTTTTGAAAAGTATAAAATTATGAATAACAAATATTTTTGGTAGATATTATATTATTATGTATGTGAAAAAAGTGCCTACAATCTGTAATGGATAAACGTACTACAAACTGCAAACTAGACCGAGATATAACTAAAAGAGTTTTCCTGAAAATACGTTTTCCTCCTGAAACCTCTTTGTCGGTCTGATGTAACAATAATAATCAGTTGTATTGACGTACGTCGTCGTTCTTAGTCTTCTTCTTCTCGCAGTTTCTTTGTTGTACTGTATACTGTACTCAGTATTGGGTGTAATGTATAAGTAGTACGTGCACATGCCTTTTTTGTTTGTGTGCGGATGTATGAAAGCTCTTGTAGCTAGAACATAGAAGAAAAACATTTGACACACACACAGGCAGACACACATGCAAAAATAAGTGTATGTGCTCAATGCTCAATATTTGCGTAATAAAAGTAAAAGCTTCTATATTTTGACTAACAAAACAATTTAATTACTGCCTCGTGTACTTTGGAAAATGAAAAGTTGTTTACTTGGTTTCAAAAAAAGAATTCAATTCAAAATGCCAAGTTGGAAATAACCTTGGAGAATTGGAAAAACTGGAGAGTTGAGTCGTGGAGTCATAAAATCAAAAATCAAACCGTACGGTTATACAAAATACAAATGACAAATGAACTGTTGTTTTTTTTTACATGCTGAATATGCACAATGTAAATTTTAAATACACTTCATTTTTCTTGTCTTGTCTTATGGTGAAAAATAAATGTTTCACAAATTCAAGATTTATTTTACTATTTTTATGTTTTCATATTTTTCACAAAAATCTCAATACATGGTGTGAACTATATTTTTATTACAGTCTAATATTTTACTCAATTTCTCTAAATGGTAATTCCCGTCGATCAACTACTAAACACTTATTGTTTAAATTGTTTCTTTTATCATGTTGACTATCTTCCGACGGTTGTATGTACAATGCACATGATATTTATCTCTGTAAATAATAGATTTAGTTTTTACTTTTGTTATGCAATACTATAGCATTGAACTTTGGAAATACGGGAATTTTGTTGTAGTTTGAGGTCATATGATAAAATTGTTGTTTTCATGGATGAGCACATTGTTTATGATAATAATAATAAGATGGTACATGGGGAAACACATGCATATGCAATATGCATATTCATGCTGCATGTTGTATATTGTGTACATATGTAGTATTGCATGTAGTAAAATATAATAACGTGGGGTTTTTTTACGAACCTATGTACATCAAAATTTTTTCCACATGCATTTGGATTTGTATATGATTTAAAACGCATTGAGCATTGAACATTGAACACTGAACAAGGAAGATGAACGTGAGGAAATTTAAAGCGCAGTTTACACGTAAATATGCATGTGATGTCATGTCATACAATTGTAATAACAATGGTATAGTTTACTCTGGTCTCTTTTCCTATGAGAGGCTGGGATCTAGGATGCTTGGATGCAGGTATGCAATATGTATACAGTATACACAATACACGTGTGTAAATTATTTAATGTGATGTACAATATGTACAGTTATTTGCCTTTTGTACAATTATCATAAGTTGCACTTTAGTTTATCTATCTAGCATCTAGTATAATATGCACTTTGCACTATGTACCACATGGAAATACACACGTAATTTCAACTTATAAAATAATATGTTTTGTGAATAGAGTTGATCTGTCTGTTGTTCTTCAATATCGACCTTCGGCTGTACCAGTTTAACTATATGCATTTTCCATTTTTCATGTACATCTCCTGGGCACATGTATAACTTATTGCTTAAAATACAAACTGAAATCATGTTATTTGGAAACTACCATCGGTACTCCTCTCAGCAACTCAGCAATCAAATAGTATCACATGTACAACAATAAACTTGAGAATGATGCTGACAAAGTTTTTCATGGGATTTCTTCCCTTTTTATGAATATGTAAAAAAAAAACGTTTTATGTGTCTACAAAATTTTCATCAATACTCTCTAAATTCTAAATGTTGGTCTAATTTAAAACTGTGCTGTTTAAAATGAATACAGAATAATTATACAGTTTTGTTGAAGGTACAGAAATAGATAGATAATAGTGAGTACTGAGAACCATTGTGATTGAACATGACATTTAAAAATTTGCCATGCAATTTTTAAAGACATTGTGAAAGTGACACGTGAAATTTAAAAGTTGTTTCTTCCATTTTTCCATTTGCATTTTTAATGGTACAAAAGTTATACGGTGTACACGTGTTTTCTTCAACGTTCAACTCCTGAACTTCAACTTGAAACTTGAATTGCTAAAAAATATACTTCTCATTCTCGCCCTCTCTCTTGCTCTAAGAAACTGTTTTGAATGTATGGAAAATATTGAATATGTAAATCCAGTTTGAATGTCACCTTTTTGAACTGAATGTAAAATAATAATACATTCTATCAAAATTCCATTTTTATTGAAGAATACTCAAGTTGTTTGGAGTTTTGAGGCATTTTAAATTTACATGTACTGAATCCGATCCTACCGAATTGGAGGCTAATCGAAAGTCCTCTTGCAATTATTCAAGATGAAAAAACATACACGTTGTAGTATCAAAGCGCCGCATGCTGAAGTATATGTCTATTGTCTATCTAATTTAACAACGTTCACAGTTCATACATAAAACAAATACATAAAAGACAACGTTATAGATAGTCGTCCAGAGTTCCGACTTTAACTTTTGAGTTTAATTCAAAATGAAGGAGATAAACAGGGAGTTGTTGAAGTACAATCATAATAATAATAACAAGAGCTATGATGAACCGTAGGAAAATTTGCCATTTCTTTCTATTTCGAATGTACATGGACATGTAGAATCTAGACATTGAATGTATTCATGTAAATTTCCTGACAAATCTAAATATTAAATGGTTCTCTAAATTGTTGGTATATATTCAAAAAGGCGGGACGCAGGACAGACGTTGAATGTTGTATAATAATGTAATAAAAGAATTATGGTTATGTTTTATTCACAAAGAGTATAGTAATGAGGAGATGGATTATTTTCTTTTTCTCTAGTTTCTGGTTTGTTGTACATGGAAAATGGCAAATATTATGAATGAGGACCTCTGAATGTTCAAAATATGAAAAGGGAAAAGGGGGGTTGATGTGTAAACATTAAACATGTTTTGGAAATGTAAAAGGGAATCCAACCAGAAACCAGAAGCATGTCTTATTTTACTTTTATCATAATATGATTATGATAAATATGATTATCAGGATAATGTGAAAGCGGAGAAAGAGAAAATCGTAGGATAATCTGCAGTTTGGAAGCTTGGAGAAAAAGTAAATGTTTATCTCAAACCATATTCACTGGAGTAAAAATTATTGTTATTATCAGATACAATTTGCTTATTCAGATGACTTGGAGCTTTTCCTTTCTAAGTTTCACAAGTCATTGTCATGTACTTTTCATGCGTGATGAGTGATGATAGTTGTCAACTTTTCCCCATTTCTCTACCGCTCATGTATGTCTAAGGATAGACATATACACATATTTTGATCTTGTACAATAAATGATATATTCAGAATTGGTTGAAATTGTACGCCAACTTAGATGCAGTGTATTTATGAGTAGCAGCAAATATCGAGTTTCTCGAGAGGTATTTTAATCCAAAGGCCAAAAGTCAAGTTACTGTTTTTCCAAAACATTAAAAACTAGTGAGGGTTGGAAAATTTTATGTTTTTTACTTCATGCATTTTGGAATTTGGAATGCCAACTTGTGCTCTATGATATTAGATCTACAATATTTGAGTTTAAATTAGTGTTTTTTCTTTTCTTTTGAAAACAAAGAAACTTTGATTTTCACTCTGGTATTCTCTCCTCTTGCCCTACTGTTCTATTCATCATATGATGCAGCATCAACAAATTGGATTCGAAATTATTCTGTTTCACATTTCTCCCGTGTTTTTTTTGCAATGCATATAAAACTTGTGCACACTCACACCCACTTCGTCACCAATGTTTTTCTAAAGGAAACCCTTTTATATATATTGCATATTGTACATCTGTTATTCTTTTAATTCTACGGGGACATGTAAGTATTGACTTGTAGGAATCTAATTTGTATTTTGGAATTGTCTTTTGTCGGTACGGTTTTACGAAGAATTGAAAATGAATCTCGCTATTTGTTTTCAGTTTCCTGAGAAAAACGTTTTAGGATCTGGATAATCATTTTGAATATTTACTGGTAGAAGATTGAAGAACAAGTTGTTTCGATTTGTTTTTGATGGTTCGATTTTAAAATGTCCTTCTACGACTATTTAAAAGATTATTGTTTGAAGAAGGAGGACATGTAAATTCTAAATATCAAGTCAATCTTTCCTTTGTTGTTAGTTGCTTTACTCTTGTATCGTACATAGATACTTCAAGGTTATTCATAATATGTTATACTTTGAAGAGTTTGTTTCTGTAAAATCATTTTAGCGGAGAAAGACATGTTGCCTATACTATGTACTAACTCGTATATAAGAGACCAGAGTATTTAAAAACCTTCCTGACTTTCACTTTGTTCCTGAAACTAAACCGCAGCATAAGCGTTGTGAAAATTGACTAACCAATTTCCCTTGAAACTAAAACTTTGCATGACGTGCTCTGAAAAATGATAACATCATGCACTGAGCACAGTGAAAGTAACTACGTAAAAAACATTCTGTGTAGTTTGTAATATATTATGCACATTGCATACAGCAGCTTGTGGCCTTGAAATGAAATCAGAGTACTTTTCACATGTTTTCTTTTTGATTTGGTAACATTGTAAAATCAGTTGTACTAGACCATGATCCATGGTTAAAAGTTGTTCCTTTGTAATAAATATATATATAGATAATTCACGCTTGATTTTAAACACTGACAAGTAATTCGAAGTAAAATTACTCTTAAAGTATTTATTCTTGATAAACTTTGTTACTAGTTACTAATAATGTTGTTCACAAGAGTCACAAGTCACAACCCTCTCAACGTATTAGCCTTCTCCTATTTAGTTTCAGTTGACTTTTGACGAATGCGTTTGAACTAGGTTTGCAAATTTCATATCATATTTCTTTCACTATATATAAACTATCAACATAGAACATAGACTGGTCATTTTATCTCTCGAGTCTCGAGGAATAAATTTTTATGTACAGACTCAATCAAATCTCAAAGGCTAATGTTCTAGTAGTTCTGTAAACTATTGATGGATTAGAAATAGTTAATGGTGTATGTTTAATATTTATTGAGAATTATTAAGAATGTACAACATGCATGGTACATATTACATATGATATTATTTTTATATTATGGTATGATAAGGACGTACATGATACATGTGTAAATGTCATTATTACACATTTTTTTATGAAGAAACTAATCATTATTCAAGAATTCGTACATGTTACCCAGATGAAATCACAATATGAAATATGAAATGGGCTGGTGAAAGGATTGAATGACTCAACAGTAAACGAGTTGTTATTGCTTAATTAAGTGTGATGTGAACTATTAAAACCAGAAGAGGCTTCAAATATCAAATCAAATGTAATGATTATACTGAATGACAAATGACAACCTTCATCAATCGCTCATTGAACAAAATTTAAGTCTGCTCGGAAATAGAAACAAATGAACCAGAGGAGAGTAGAGTATATTAGTATTATTATTGGTATTGGTATTGATGTTTCTGCACTCTTGATGATTTATTGATGTTTTTGATGTCCGTGTTGTAGTCGTGGATGTCACGTAGGCTTTGATTACTCTGATAAGACAGCCCTAACCTCTAGTTAGTTAGTAATGTAAAAGTCGCGTTTCTACAATAAGACTATGTGTACAAAGTGCAATGTGTGCGTCTCGCTCTCTCTGTCTCTCTCTTTCTCTCTCTCTCTCTATGTTATTACTTATACATGTGTGACATTTTGATCACATCCTGAAAAATTATTATAATAATATTGTTGACAGTTTGTCTTAATGTGAACTTTTGGATAAAAGTTTAATGAACTTGTCGCTTGTGCCAAGAGCCAATAGTCTGGACTGGTACACATAAAATATAATATAAAGTATATATGTACATGGCAATTAGCAACGTGTATTACATAAATGCCTACTACTTGCTACTAATACTAAAAATGTTAGGGAATACACAATCCAATCCTTCCAAGAACATAAATAAATAAATTGCTTCACAGCAGTTAAGTACATAGACATAGACTTTTAGTTCAGCGCATGGACTATGGACTGTAATATTGTGTAAAGGGGACAATACATGAAAGAATGCTGTCAACTTTTATCTTGTTTTAATAAAATTATATTTCATATTTCATACATCAGTAAATACATTGCATTACTGGTTGTTGTCTGGTAGATCATGTCATGTTAGAACGGTTATATTTTATACTGAAATAATATACAAATGAAGGGATGACCATGACAAGCAAATATCTTAAGTATACAAGAGTTTTAAAAAGATGCAAAAATCTACTATTTGTTATTCATGACAAAGTTTAGGGCAATGAACGCATATTGTACTTTTAAAAGTCAGAGCTTGAATTTGAGATTTGAGGACATCATTCTGATTATTACACGAAATTTAATTTAGTCCATGGGAATTTTACAAGTACATGCTGCGTGCTGTGTAAGCTTTTCAATGCATATAATATGTGGGCTTGACTATTGGTGCTGAAGTTTATAAATCAATGAACTAATCTGTTTTAATTTTTGTAGAAAAATTATATTTTATTATTTTTAATACGAAATAAAAACTAATCAATCATTTTTGTTTATTTTGTTTTACAGTATTTAAATCGCCGGTGTGTGACTGAAGAGGAATGTCGTCGAATGAACTTTTCAGATCCATCATCGAATAAAAGACTTGTTGGAAAAAGACTTCAAGACAGAGAATGTGTTTTAGAGTGTCCAAAAGGTAAAAAATAAGGAGACTCATGCTCTGATTTCAATCAGTCATGAATATTATGAATCTTTATATCTTTTTAATAACTGTCATTTGAATAAATAAAAAAAATTCAATTTCGTTAAAATGCTAAAAGGTAATAATAATATTATGTGTGTGTATACGCATATAATATGATATTCATGTATTTTAATTTGTGTATTTTTAGGGTATGAAGAAGCAACTTTAAATGGAGTAGTGAGCTGTAAAAAGTGTGAAGGTATAGTTAATAGATTACTTTTGACTTTAAATACAGTCTGTATGATTAATATATTACAGTCCCAGGACTCGAGCCCATATAAACGCGCAGCGAGTTTATTTGAAAAATAAACTCCCAGCGAGTTCAAATAAGCTCTCAGAGCTTATCTCAGCTCGCAGGGAGCTTATTTTTGGTCGAAAAAGGGGCGTGTTTTAGGCTTT
>JAQGBH010001617.1:0-30760 GCA_034698265.1 Sminthurinus aureus | reverse complement strand
TGTAACTGACATAAAAAAATTTAGTAATACCTTCTCTTTTTTGTTGTTTTTTCTTTTTCTGGGCTACTCTACAAAATGTTGTCATGATACAAGAGTAGAACTTATATTCTTAAAAATAGCTCTTTAAGAGTAACTGTACGGAGGTAGATTGGACATTGGTACTAAACAATTATAGTTTATTACACGATTTTAAAATGCGACGAAGGTCAATGAAGTGGTCAAGGGTCAACACATGCTAATATAATTCGGACCTGGATCGCGGAGCGATCCAGGCCCGAAGGGCCTGGCTCGTTTTGTATAATATCGTTTTTTTTTTTCGGATACATTTCGGCATTGTCCACAGATAGATAAAAAAGCAGTAAGCAGTAGTCTAAACCCACACAAGTTTGTATTTAGCCGTTTAGTTGGCAAACTCTCTGTATCTAGAATCTAGTATCCAGTATCTTGTCTCCAGACTCGAGACTCCAGAGCTCCAGAGCTGAAGATGATATGAATTTAAAATTCCAAATTATGGTAATATCATTTTTAAGCCTTCAAGCTTCAAGTTTTATCTACCTTTCATTCGTTTCTGGAAAAATTCAAGATCTTGTATCAGATTCAGTACACAGTACACAGTAGGCACAATGTACCATGTACAGTTTACAGTGTATTTTCAGTACAAATCCGAAAATGGTGTTTTCCGTTCCTATTTACATCTACATCCCACACACTATAAATATTTTGAAACTGGCGTACCTGAGACTTGAGACTGAAAGAGGAAAAAAGGTATATTGTAGATTGTAGCCTTGCTTCATACATGATTTCGGATTTTTAATTTTGAAGCATTGAGAAAATCACCGAGTCGTAGCATAATTTTGTTGTTTGTTAAACTGATTCTCCGGATATGAAAGACGAAAGACGAACGTCAGTGACAATTGGGTTTAAAATGACGTGTGAATGATGATGGATAAGATTGAATATTACCACTCATTCTATGACGCATAATAATATATTCATTTATTTTCATGTTTCATTTCTCTTGGCTGAGATTTCTACATTTTAGATTTCTAGTTACATTTATTTACATTACACAATTGTGCATTGTGCATAGTTGTATAGCTCTAATTTCTAGTTTCAAAAGGTGAGTTAAACCTTGTGTTTACTCAAGATTCGAGATTCAAAGCTCAACGCTCAATGCTCAATGCTAAAGGTACACAAATACAAACAGAAGCACACTCAAAATTTTCAATTTGTATTATAGAGGTAGATCGTGGTTGAAATGTGCATACAGTAGTATGGGTAAATTACACAAGTCTGCATATTTCTACATTCTACATTCTACATGCATGTGAGTACAAAACTTCATACCATTTCATTTCGTTCCAACTTTGAGAAAAGTTATGTAACTTTGAAAATTGTCCTGTGTACTGTGTACACAAGATCAAGAATAGACATGCAACTCGCATTATAATATTTACATAATATATATTAATATAATGTATATTATATATTGTATATCTAGATTCTATATTATATGAAAAGATACATGCAGAGAAAGTAAATAGGTTTTGAATAGTTAGATGGTTGTTCGTCGTTAGTCGTTCACGAGTCAATGGGCTGACTAAAAAGTTAATCTCCTTTGTGTACAGTGGAGAGTGTACAGCTCAAATTTAGGATTGAATTTCACCTAATATGTAAAGTTTAGTTATGGATGTACCTCTACACTGTACACTGTACAAACTACAGTTGAGAATCCTCATGTTTGACTTTGTCATTTGAACAGTGATTTCCGAAGCCATATTATTAGTATTAGTGTTAATATATTAAAATAGATTGTATATTCAATATTACGCCGTTTATAGTATAAAATATTATTATATATATTATAAATCGTCTACATTGGTGTTTGCATTCACAAGTCGAGTTAGTCGAGTCGGGCCAAGTTGAAATATAATATTTTTTCTTGACTCTCTTCTCTCTACTTACAATCTTCAGACTACAGTCGACAGACTACACGCTACATAACGTTGCTCAAGCAGAAAAATTTGAATTATCTCTATGTGAGCACTTTTGTTAGTTGTTCAAACTTGAAAAAGCTCGTCGTATATATATGTACAAACTATCATGTTTTATGTATTGTACTGGATGCCTCCTGATGCTTACTTTTATCATATAACATATAAGTGACTATCTAATCATTCATGTGTCATGAAAATCTCAGTGTATTGTATATGTACATATGTTTTCATGTTTGTATACCTGGACATTTTTTACATTATACAAACACGAGCTATTTCAACTTATTATCATCATCATATAATAATATATAATATTATATTATTATATAAGAAAAGAAAAGGAAATGAATTGCAGAAGATGGAGACTAAATTGGTATTCAAAAAGATAATAGTCAAATTTAGTATTGAATGGAATGGAGTGAATAGATGTTTTATGCTCAATACATAATACATATCAGTAGTAGAGAAAATGATGTAATCATATTCAAAGAAGGGACATAACCTTTTTTTGACATTCTGTCTTTCTCATATGTATTAAGGAGTAAGGAGTAAGGAGTGATTTGCCACATAGAAAAATATACACATAATAATACCTTAAACCTGAAGAAACTTCTGTATTCTAGAATCTAGATTCTAGTACAAAAAGAAGATTAGTGAAGTAAAAGAGAGAGAGAGAGAGAGAGAGAGAGAGAGAAAGTGTGCAGGAACTCTTGTCAAAAAGTAAATTGTACGGTTGTGATGAGAGAAGTAAAATATGAAAAAGAAGAAGAAGAAGAAAAGTAAAAAATAAAAAAAGGCCAGATTTTTCATGGTTACATGTGTACAAAGTTATGTTCTATCAGATGTTTGTCAAGGGTTAATCTTCAACTTGATTTCCTTATCGTCTCTTGCTTGACAGCAGCTGATAGTCTTCAAGTGGAAGTGACATCCTCAAGACGTTTTGTGCTATGTCCCATGTATGTGATGCTCACTTCAGTATGCAGAATGTAGAGGGGACAGGAACAATATGTACTAGATTCATTTGATATTACACAGCGTATGGAGTCTGGATAGATTTAAGAAGCAGTCATATGTATACTGTATACTGTGGACACATATCTAAATTCAAGCATCTCGTCATGCCCTTGTGTCCTCTGTGTATGTCAACCTTCAGCTTACTGTCGACTTCAACTTCGACTTTGACTGCACTTTTAGCTTTTAGCTAAATCAATAATTCGTTCCTTTTCCACTGAGAACTCCTCGTATAGAGAATACAGACACAATACACAATATGCTATACATTATACACAGACTTTATAAGTTCTAGATTCTAGAATCTAGATACTTTCTTTACTTTTTGTCTAGATTCTGGATTCTAGATATTTATGTACAAATGTCCATGTCCATGTCAATTTTGATACATATATTACATTAGCATTAGTACAACAGATAACATAAAATGTAA
This sequence comes from Sminthurinus aureus, assembly GCA_034698265.1. Taxonomy (NCBI): domain Eukaryota; kingdom Metazoa; phylum Arthropoda; class Collembola; order Symphypleona; family Katiannidae; genus Sminthurinus; species Sminthurinus aureus. The sequence continues at coordinate 27,319 of JAQGBH010001617.1, read as the reverse complement.
AAAAATCCATGATTTGTTTTTTATGTTTCCCGGTTTACCATAAAAAAATCTCGGAGCTTGTAATTTTATTACAAGTTCTGAGAATACCTAAATTAAGGATAAAAAACTACGGTTACAATCTATATATCACTGTATATGTATATGTAAACTGAGGAATGGAACGGAATGAGTAACGACTTGTGACTGGAGAAGTGAAGACTGGAGGAGTGAGGGAAAAGTAGATGATGAATATAAATAGATGAGACATCAAAACATCAAAGGGAACAAAATTATTTGTTATTGTCTTTATCTTATCAAGTCTCTCGTGTCATAATTTGTGAATATCCATTACACACACGCGGATGGAGAGATGAGAGATTCTACGTTCTACGTATCTAGTATCTACAACAGATAACTGACAGAGAGACAGCATCAAGTTGTAGAGTGTAGAGTGTAGAACATGGAACATGGAGTATAAAATAGAAAGCATAGAGGTATTTTTTTATTCATGTGATGGGAGGGTGAAAAATCCCATGTCGTACTACGTAATACAGCACACAACATGATCATCACCATTTTTTCCTCCTACGTTCTATAGAAAAGGCATAGTCTTCAGAAAATATCTACATTCATAAAATCATTGCAAGTACATACTAAACTTTGCTAATAAAAAGAATCCAATTTGCAAGCGACGCTTTTTCTATGTAAATTGGCAGGAGAGGGATACAAAACAAAATTGGGGAAATAGAGAAAGATGAAAAGGAAAAAAGAAACAAGGGAAGAACGAACGAACGGAAGAGGAAAAGTGTGAGATTCCACATTCTCTATTCTCCTATGGAGAAAATTCCATTAATGAAATTAACTCTCAGTAATTTTTTTATATTTGGACATTCAAAAATCTACGTTTTACTTTTGTATTTTTTTGTAGCTCTCATTTGTTGTCAATTTCAATACATGACGAAAGTAACATGTAACATAAAATGAAATCAGAAGGCAAATCTTTATTCTGTTTTTTCCGTATCTATACATTTTTTTATTTTTTTTATCTTTGCTCTATTTTTTCTAAAATGTGAAATATTCACATGGTGTATTTTCTAAACCTTGAATGTTGGACGTTAGAAGTTGGAGGAGATTTTGATATGCTAAAATGTACAATATTTAGAAGAAATACAAACTAAAAAGCAAAAGGGAAGAGATCTAGATTCTAGATATCTCTAATCTTTCGTTTACTTTCACTTATTTGGGAAAAGACTGAACAGGATTTATTCATATTCCAGTCTCCAGCATCCAGTACTAGTATCAGCATCAGCATTAAAGCTAAAAATGGTAAAATGGTAGATAGGTACATGTATGGGTATTCTTTCATTTCTCCTCATACTTTTGCCTTTCTCTTCCCGGACAAAAGCTAGAACCGAAAAAAAAGAAAAAGAAAAGAGGCAAAATCTAGAATTGAAAGTATCATCTTGGGAATAATAGTATACTCTTGTCACTCTAAATTCGAATTTCCAATGCCAATGTCTATCTTCCTCTGTTTTTCTCTGTGTGCAACAGTAAGTGTATATATCTATCTATCATATATCATATACATAGAATACGGAATAGAAAAGTCCGACTCGGGATCTCGGGAATAAACGGGCATAAAGAATACAAGAGTATTTGTTGACAATGTGCCTCTTTGTGTTTACTCTGAACCGAATGCTCTTACCGTGTTAAGTTATGTATGGGATCTGAGACAGAGAGAGAGAGAGAAAGAGAGCAAGAAAAAGAGGATCTTGGTTCTTGGTTTTTTTTTCACTCTCCACTCTCCATAATGTATTAAGATGAAGATACATCACATTTAAACCGAGAGGACAAACAGACAACAGACAAACATGAAATGCAATACACATAGATATATAATATGCATGTGACTGATGGTTTTTTTTTGTAGGTACATTGTACAAACTTGGTACATGGGGTAGGCGCAAAGCGTATAATGTAAATGTGTGTAGTGTGTACCCTCTCCTGCTATCTCATTCTCTCTGTATATTATTTTTCTGTGACAGTGTGAGTACAGTTTAGAAAGTAGAAAGCGCAACTAGCATAAAAAATATTTGTCTAGTTTCATCTTGGAAATATACCCAGACACACGTACTTTGGAATAGGATGGCAATACGTAATACGGACATTACATTTCGGGGTGAGACTTGTTTGATGTATTACCATGATAAAGTATAAGGGAAAAATATCTATCTTGTACGTAATACAGAGTCATGTATGGAGTATGAAGTATGAAACATGTGAGACATGGAAGAAAAAGGGGGTTCGTTGCATCTCCTCGGCTCTTTTTTTCTTATTTTCTTGGTGTTTTGGACCGTACTTTTGCTACTGCTTCGTTGCTCGTCCTTTTGGTTGTTGGTCCTTTTGGTCCGCAAATACAGATTTACTCGATGTTTCTTTGACAATTCAAAGCTTTATTGCCGTAGTTTTGGATCTTTCCATCTTTCCATTCTTACGATAAATATGAGAGAGAGGGCGAATCTAAAGCCACAATCAGAATGAGAATCGGAACCAGAATCAGTATCACAGAATCGAGCAATCAGAGGGTTCACTTGAATGAATGAATGAATGAATGAATGTACTGATAAAAATACAAAATCTGTAGTAGGTTTTTACATGTGCGTAAAGTGTGTGAGCAAAGCCATAATGTAATAAAATGTGTGGCTGGTTACTGGTTACGCATTTTATATGATATTGAAGAAAATTGATATGATTTATCTCGATTGGCCGAATTGAGAATTGACATTTGACAGAAAATATGAATAGAGGGGAATTTTTCTTATACGAATTTCCTCTTGACTCTAGATTCCAGAGTCTATAGTGTACGTTTAATGTTTAAAATGTATTACAACAATGACAACAATAATCATGATTTTTTTCTCTCTATTTTTTCTTTGCAGTACACCGAGTTTTAGGAGAAGAAAATTATTTAGAAATCATCCCAGCATCATCACCCAATGGAATTCATCGTGTAGCTCTTGGAGAGCCGAGTGTGTAAGTAAAAGATAAAAAAAGAAGATGATAAATGCTACATATATGCTAGTATAAGTTTATTTTTCATTATTATTGTTAATTATTTTTATAATTGATTGATTTATTCATTTCCGGTTCATATCATGCTTGTTAATTCATAGATTTACATGTTCTGGGCATGTGGAAGTTCCTGAGAGGCTGACAGAGATGCGATGGTGGTATCCAGACAATAGGCCGATTGAACCTTCACCGCAAAGCAGGTAAATATAACAATAAATCGTACATCATAATATTTTGACTAATTTCCTTTTCTCTCCAAAACAAGCATTATTATTAAGCCATCTTTAAGTCTGAGCTAATGGACTTATGTAAGAACTGTTTACAATTTTGAAAATTTTCTTGCCATGATAATATATCTTTTTTCCACTACATTTTTAAAATGAGCTCTAGAATTATTACTGAATTTTACTTCTCTTGACTCTTGACTGTTGAGTAATGAAACTATGTACACCTTTTTTATTTTTCCTCTTTCTTAATATTTCAGTACTTTTTTTATAATATATTGTACTTTTTAAATGTGATTCAAGTTGAAAAGTATTTTTAGAATACACTTGCGTATGAATTACTTAATGCAGAAAAACACCAAAAAAATCCAGGTTACGCGGTTAAATTTTTCGACTATTATATTATGCAATGAAAATTTTTCGTGCTTGTGCATTTTTTACTATTACCAATTCAATTTTTTTGTCATGTTTTCTTCAAACTTATACAATACAATGATTATGCTCCTTTCAACTTGCTCAAGCACGACTTGACTCCATGCAATTTTTAAATCATTTTCTACAATCTTGTGAATTTCACTAAATAATTTTGACCTTCAAAATCAATTGAATACCTAGCTAATTTTAAATTTTAAATCAATAATCGTTCTCATGTTTACACATTAATGAATTATTTATAAAGACATCAAAGGTAAAACCAAACTGCGTTACGCAACCCAGTTTTGTGGTTTTAGGATTTCACTCTCAATTCTAAACTCAAAACCAGTTCAGTTACTGGTTTTACGATTTACTACGGCTCTGCTGAAAAAAGGTTGAAAGTTGGAAATGGTTAATTATTTATAGGAAAAAATGCAACACGACGATTTATTTGCATTTCTGTAGGTATCATCGAATACATTTATAATTTATATGCAAGTACATATGCATTACGCATAATATTATATATATGTAAGTTATTCATCATGCTCTTCTGCGTGTACAATTATTAAGGAAGATTAGACGATGTAGTAAAATCTAAAACCTGACGGCAAGTCAAACAAAACTAGTTATTACGATAACAATCGTCCAGTTTTACATCTACTGAAAAAAACACCCTGACCCTACGATAAGAAATACATGATAATAATATAATCAATAATTGATATTACATATTATTCATTTTTACCCGAACGATTAAATGAAATTCTTTTCCTTGTTTTCTATTCTTTGTGAATCCCCACAAGTGAAGGACCCGAAGATAGGTAATTGTTGTTGGTATTTTTAATGTGATTATTATTAAATACTTGTATATTTTTTTTGTTGTAAAAACCTTCCTTTAGCGTTAATGTTTGATTTTTTAATAATAATAATAATTGGTGTTGTTGTTTCTGTTTTTTTTTGTTTTGAGTTTTTAATTATTATTTTTTTAAATTGAGCCGTATTATTGACACTTACACAATTTTTAAAAACTGTACCCTTGAAGATAATTGTTATTATTATTTTTTCTTTTGTTTTTATTTTACCTCAAGCATATTATTTAATACCAACACATTTTACATGTTTACCCCTGCCTAATAAACAGTACTGAATATTATAGTATTCACAATTTATTTAGATTTTAGATGCAAACTGCTAAACGTTCAACCAATGAACAAGATGAGTGTTGCTGCAGTTATATGCACATATGTTTATAATTTATGATAAATTCCAAAATTGATGCAATTCCCTCGATTTTACTATTTTACGCTGATATTAAATAATACTTAAAGCAGCATACATAATATATTATACTTCAATTAAATGTACGTTCAACATGCCTGATTCGATGTTTAGTTATATAGATATATGTAGATGATATTTAAGTATGAACAGCATACAGTATGATGTATGTATGGGAATGACTGGTGCATCATTTATCTGTATTTATCAAGCTTTCTGCTCTTTTGCATTTAGCATTTACAAAGCATCACTGTACAAAATACATCACGCATTTTCACCACCAGCCGCCAATAATTTTACACATTACACACTATATACTATATACATCCCAATAATGCTTCATATCATGTACCAAATAATATCAAAATATTCTTAACACAAAATTACTCAAAACTTTCAAAACGATATGAAAAACTACTCCAAATATGACCATCCACAACACAAATACAGACTGTTTTGTTTAAACACGGCTAAATTATTATTGATATTTGATATTGTAAACTAGAAACTAGAATTTGACCGTGTGTTGCATTCAGTGTTCTACAGTGTGTAAGTTGTAAATATTGAATTTATATTATGGAGAATTTCTTTAGAATAGATAATTTTTGAATGAGAGAAATATTATACTACAATTGACATAAAAAAGAAAACTGTGCTGGTAAATAATTGCACAGGTGAGTTGTAGTGCCCTATTCATTTTTTATCAAGTATTTTGTGAGTGATTCATGATTAATAATATTGATATTGAATATTGAGCGAATGATTCTGCACGAACAAATGTGGTAATAAAAAAACAAAAAATTCTTACTTCTTGTTCCTTGTTCGTTTGTAGTGTACAATTGATGAAAAATCGTAATAATAATAATAATGTTGATGTTGGTAGAGTGAACAAAAAAAGTTGATAAATGGAAAATCTCTTTGAGTTTGAGTTGACCAAAGAAAAACAAAATACGAAATGCAATTTGGTTGACTCGAGACTCTACTTAGACTTGAGACTGGTCATGTGGATGTGGATGTGAATGAATTGAAAGTGCATTGTAGATATATAGTTTTTGATGGAAAATGAAATATTTTATGGTTTATTGAGCAATATAATAATCTCGATAAAACCTTGCACGTTGTATACATGTCACAAGTCTACGTAGTACGTACTACGAAAATGTGTACAACTTTTATGTGAAAGTATGATAGAAAAATAAGGGTGAAAGTTTTCTTTTTTCTACATAATTTATACTGAATAGAGAATATAAATTCTTGATCTGAACTCTGGAACCAAGACATATTTTTCTATCATATTTTTTGCATTGAGTGCATGTCTTTCCATGTACTAGAGTACTAGAGGCTAGTGACTTGTTACTTAAATAATAATAATATAATAATCCATAGTTCGTGTGGGAGAAAAGATAGACTTTCTCCTTGTCTAGAGTTTACAGTTGATGTTTATAGAAAATAGAAATGCACCTTTAGATATTCAATATTATGTATATATACATTATACATTTATGTGTATGCATAGATTATTTTTTTTTATATAATCTAGAATCTAGAAATTTTAGAAGCTATAAAACTAGACTATAGTCAAAGAATTTTCTTTCTTTGTGTTTTTCTGCCTGTGAATGTACCTAAGCGTAATGATAATACAATAATAATATTGAATGTTTTGGTTGGTTAGTTGAACTGATAAGATTTTGCCTCCAAAACTAGAACTAGAATATAGAATAGAAGCAGTGCGTATATGCTGAAAAGTTGTCAGTGCTGACGACTAACTAGATATTAGATACATGTGTGCTCCCCTTATTTACGAGGAAAATAATATGCTTGTTTTGTGTATGGTTTATATCAGGATAGAGATTCTGCCTGGAGATCAACCAGGACAGTCAACATTATTCTTTAGTACAGTTCAAAATGAAGATCTCGGGCAGTATAAATGCTCTGCCATGTAAGTTATTTATTTTGTGTTTTCTATTTTTCAATCATCCTTGAAATCATAATAATAATTAAATGGTAAATATTGTAATTCTTTTGTGCTCAAGTATGAAGTGTGTATTTTAATTTTTAATGTATGCTTTACTTCTTTACTCGTCTATCTTTTCTCTGTTTAGGTATGCAAATAATCAACCATTGACTACCTCCTTCAAGCTGAGCGCATATGGTGAGCAATCTATAAAATATTTCATATTTTACACATTACCTTTACTATAAAACATGATAATGCGTAAAATGTAAACAAGTGAAAAGAAAGAAGATATTAGAGATTAGAGACCAACTGCTATTTTTTGTGTTTGGCGTACAGCCATCAGTAATAAGTAGTGTGCGGACTTTTGGGGAAAAAACGTAATATTATGTAATATAATAATACGTCTTCATCAAAGTATATAGAAAATACGTGTAATCAAACATCAAGTACCAGTGTACAGTCTATAGTCTATATACCCAGTGCCCAAATTTGTTTATCTTCTTTGCTGGTTATTGATTTTTGCTACGAGTTTTTTTCCCTTTAATAAGATGAAAATGTGACGTACAGTCAATAGTAAAAAGTAAAAAGAGTATGAATACGTAAAATGAATAAGGCAAATTATACGTTATGACTAATTATGACAAAAGAAAAATATGCACATGGCAGATCAAGAAGGAATTGCCAGTTGTCAGAACTCAGAACTCAGAACACATTGTACAGCACATAGATAGTTATCAGTAAATACAGAATTTTGAGGGAAAAGTAGACAGACACGTGTAACATGAATACGTACATCTCCATTATAATTCTTATCATTTTTTTTCTATTACCCTCATTCTAAGTCCTAAGCAGTTTTGAGTTTTGCTAGTTGTTGCTACAGATTGTTCTGAGGATAAAAATAATAACACATCAAAAACCATATGTCATATGCCAACTACTGTTGATGTTGTAGACAATTTAAACATGAACATGAACAATTTTGGCCATTTCTGCTGTCTAATGTCTTATTGAAAAAGTCTAACAAGAATAATAATAATAATAATGATTATTAAGGACGACAGATAATAGAGAGTACAGAATACAGAATATAGAACTTGTTACTTATCAGATTCGTATGTCGGTGTTCACTGTACACTTATTTTGGATGCGTGATGCTCATTCATTTTTATATAATTTCATTAAGCCTTGCCGTAACAAAATGTAATGAATGTCATGTACTTTTTGTGTTGCATAGTTCCAATTACGTTCGAGGATGCCCCGACGAATCAACACGCAGTGAAAGGTTCAGACTACAAAGTGAAATGTCGAGTACGAGCTGATCCAAGCCCTTCAGTTGACTGGAAATTCGACCACAGAACCATTAACTCGAGCGGTAATTTTATAATGAGGATAATTGATAATTATTTTTCCCTGTTTGTTTTTTCATTTCATCACATAGCACATTGTATTTTGCAGGCACACTGTTCATTGTTCATGTATGATGTATGATAATATGCTAATAAAGCAAGTTAAAACTCATTTACTAATTCCATTTTATCTATTATCTGTATGTTGTATGTTTAATGTTGACGCCTTTCATTAGTTATTACGCATTACGCATTCTCCATTGTAAATTGTATCAGTAGTGAGTACTTTATCCTCTTTGCTTTAATATTTGCTACCATATGTTAACCACTAAGAATTTGTTGTGTGTTTCTATTTTATATAAAAGAGACTAGACGAGAGAAAGTCGATTACATCTATATTACAGATTCTGTAATAATAATTAGCCATACTTTCTCTTTCTCTATTTCTAATTTCTATATTAACAGTGCTTATCTTTCACACGTATGAGTGATCACTGCTTTTATATACAATACACAGTCACTTTGCAGTGTACAGTCTGTGCTGTAAACTTGATGCTACAGATATGCACTTTTGTACTATGTTTTGATGAGATTCCCTGTGTTGAAAATGTGAAAACTCCAGTACAAGTTTATTCAATTACCTCCACTTGCCTATGGCTTTCATCTTTCATGTTGGTGATGCTTGAAGTTGCAAGTTGCAGGTTGGAAGTACAAAACACAATATCAGGCGCACAAGTCTAATGTAATATATAAAAGTAGCAGAAAAAGTAATTTTTTTCCCTTTGTGTACTCTATTTCTCTGTGTAGATTGTAGATTGTAGATATAGAGCTTGTATTTATACTTTTATGTATACAGATGCTTAATTGAATTATGTTATTCTTTTCCCCACAATGCCAATACCATTGCCAATGCGGATGTGGATGCGATTGTGTATATCTTTAGACTGCAGAGTGTATTATTATTTATGTATATTGGATATTGGATATGCTGTAGATATTTGTAGTTTCGTTTAGTCCATAAGCCGATAGCCTTACAGATAGACTGTCGAAGCCAGGGGCAAAGCCAAAAGCGACGTCATGAAGCAAAGGAATTTGTCAAATAAATCAAATCTTTAACAGTGTGTTTTATGATGTGTAGTCAGTAGTCAATGGGCAGTAGAATGCACATTGTATATTGTGAATTGTGTCATTTGTAGAGTATAGAGTATATATTATTATATGTTGTATGTAGTAAATTTGACCAAATATAGATGTAGTTTTTGATGCTTACTAATGTAATATGGTTAGAGTAGTTCTAGTCACTAGTGCAGTGCAGTGCTATTTTTGTATGGAGCGGAAGTAAAAATCGATTGATTTATTATTAAGATTGAATGTGGCCGGTGTGCTGTGTGCACTGTATGCACAATGCTTGCAAACTTATAACTATATTATACATATTTTATGATTATGATTACTGTAATCAAACTTTGGGAAACCACGTGCACGTAGTAAGATAAGCAAGTTATATTTAGAACCACTATTTTTGGACATTTACTATAGTAAAAATGAATTAAAATGAATTTGAAGGAGAATAATAATCAATTTTATTGTTTTGTGCAAATTGCAGATCATTATGTGTTGACGTCTGATGGAATTTTGATCAAGGTGATATAATTAAGCTCTCAATAAAAAAATACACATGCATATGCACATTGTCATTTGTTTATTATTCGTTTTTATTTTCTATGTACAGTTCAAAGTTTCAAATAATAAACGGGCATTTTTTCCGATTTTCTTTGATTGTTTAGAATGTGACGGAAGCGGACGAAGGCGTTTTTACATGCAGAGTGAGAGTCGTGAGTTTGGGGAAAGTTGAAGAAAGGCATATTCAGTTGGAGGTGAGTTTGCTTGAGGATGCTTTTTCAAAGTTGAAAGTTTGATGTTCAAAAAAAAAGTTGATTTAAATAGACAAGAGCGATATATTTCACGTTTTTTACTGTTTACTGTTTATATTTATTGAAAGACGAGATAGAGGATAGATTTACTCATGTGAATTATCCTTGTCATCTTATTTCTTGCGGTTTATGAAAAAGATAGACGGAGGCGTAAACTCCAGTTTTGATCATTTTTCTATTTCGACTACATTCTGCATTCTGTTGAGAATTTTAGCTGCAGGTATTATTTATTATTCTGAATTCCAAATTCTGAGTTTGAATTAAAAGTAGGAAAAAAATGCTACTCGGCACTTTAAAAAGATTCACTATTTTCTATTTTATACACTATTTGATTTACTCTTATATTCCCTGATGTTTGTATACTGTCTACTGTCTACATTCTGCATTCAATAAAAATAATGACAAACATTAGAGATTTGACAGCTCAATTTAGTAGCAACTGCTCTTTCTATCCCGTAACGTTACCATTTAGAATGCAGGAGAAATCTAATGGAATGGAGAAATAATACGGAGGAAAATGATAATTTTTACGTAAAAGTATCTACAATCCACAATCTACAGTAAATATGTATGCAGAATGTATAAATCTTCTTGTATTTTCCTTCGACATTCAAATTTTAACCACATTGTGTACAATTCATTTCTGTCTGCTTAATTAATTGACCTTGGATCTCCTTCCTGCCTCTCTGTGGTTTTCTTGTCGATACATATAGAATATAAAATATGCTAGACTCTAGACTCTAGACTTGATATACAAGAAGATTCACAATTCATCCATTATTATGCAGAAACCTCATCCATCTACTATTACAGTGAACAGTGAAGGGATGTGAACCCAGGAGAATTTCCGTCTATCTGTAGTCATCAAATAGAAACTAGACACTAGATTTATATAGAGCATTAAATGAGTGCCTCTGTAAATAGATACATCTATATGATCTATGAGCTTTTCATCACTCAATGGAACCCTTCGACTCCATTTCATCTTCTTTTACTCGGTGTGTGTATCGTGTATGTACTGTGTATACACTGCCGACGAGATGTTATGAATAAATTAGCGAGGTGAATTTGAATGATACATGGCTGCGGTAGGCAATTAAATTAATGCAGGGTTCGATTTTCTTCTTTCTCGTATGTGAGAGTATCTATTGTACAGGAACTTTTTTTCAAATAGTCACAACTAGAAGCTAGAAGTTAAAGTGTAAATAAAATAAATGTTTTTTCCGCTCCAAATGTCTAAAATTTTCTTCAATAATATAAAAGATATATGTATAATACGCAACTGTGCTTTTTACTTTTTACAGGTACAAGAAAAGCCGAAAGTTGTAGCTCAGCAACCACCAGTCGAAGGAGTTGAAGATGGAAGTGTAAGTTTCTAACTATTGAATACCGTATACTGAATATTCAATATCTATAGTCTATAGGTATCATGTTTATATTTTTATTTTAAGTCTTACAACTTACAATACGTAGTCACAGTAGTGTTTTGTGTATTAAATTTTAATTTTTAATTTTTATACGCAGGCTACTCTTCAATGCTCAGCCATAGGAAAGCCACCTCCAGAATACCAATGGGTGAATCATCGTGGTCAGGATTTGAGTGAATTGGAAAGATTTGTCGTGGACAAGTACAAAGGAGTTTTACGTATTGACGGATTACGCAGGGATGATGGTGGAGTTTACCGTTGCACTGCCAAAAATACTGCAGGAATCGATACGATGAATGCTCGCCTAACAGTCGTTACGAAACCAGTCATTGAAGAGTTTAAAAATGTCACGTAAGTTTACTCTTTTCATTTTTCTCTTTTTTCACATCATGTAATCCAATATGGTTTATGGAAAATGGGAAGGCTTTGGCAGTGGCAGAAGAATAGCAGTACCAATATAAAGAATACAAGACACTAGATACAAGACAATTTGGACATGTAACTTTGCACACGAGACAAGAGGTTATCAGTGATGATATGAATAAATGATGTAAAGTGGCCTGTTTTTGACATGAGGCGTTTACTTTTCACTTTTCTGCCATTTTTCTTGTTTGTCCAAGTTCCTTGTGTATTGTCTATTATTGTATATTGTGCTGTGTGACTGAAGAAAAGACGTATTGTGTATTGTGTACATTTTACATTGTACATGGTTTAAACATTTATAAAGTTTTGTATGAGGTTTCCATTGTTCCTTCTTTCAACACAGTTTTTTCTTGTACATTGTACACAAATGTTCCTATTTGCAATTCGTCTTTGCCTGACTCGGACAAAGTTATATTTGATCTAGTAATGTAGTATGTACTGTGAATTCAACATTAGTTTTTGAATTCTGAATAGAATTGCAAAGGATAAATTACGCTGTGTACAATGTACATACCATACATGGAACATGGAACATTGAAGTTTGACATGTGTATGTTACGGTTTTTCATTGTCACTTTTTTTATTGAGATTTATATATGTGTAAAAAATAAATGTTTGTAGGTCACAAGTTGACGGGAGTGCGGTGCTTACGTGTAGGGCATCAGGTGAACCCGCACCCGATATTCTTTTCCATAAGGACAGCAAGGCAGAACCATTTACTATTGGAGCTCAACGTGACACCAGGATATTCACTGATCAAAGAAAGGAAGGATCTGTCACGATTGCACAACTTAAAGTCGATAATATTCTCGTAAGCACTACCTTTTTTTTGTTTTAAGAATCCTTTGGAATTTTTTTCAATAACCAATGCAATGACCTATGACTAATGGCGATCATAATCGATAAGTCATAACTTGATTTTTTCCCGTTTGTTTTATTTATTATTTATTATTTTACAGAGAACTGATGATGGTCTTTACAACTGTATCGCATCCAATAGCAAGATAAAAAGTAAGTGAATAAGGAGCAAAATGGGGGGAAATACTTAACCATAACAATTTTTACCAATTCCATCAATAAAGAACTATAAGAGCAAGAGATATACACACAATTGCGACCAAAAACCAACATTAAATGTCCAGTGTCCAGACTCTAGACCCAAATTCAGGGACAAATTGCTGGATAAACATGTTGAAAAACTTTTGACTAGTTTAGGGTTTATGCAGAAGAGAGTTTATGGTCGTCGTATTCCAAGCCAATTATTAGTTTATTTATTGGTCTCCGTATTATTTATACAGACGTTACGTTATGTAAATAGAAATTAGACAGTCAAATGACAGTCTTTATACTGTTTACTGTAGCGACTAGAAAATTTGTTCCGGTTCATATTTTTCTCTCAAACATGTTGACGGAAACGAATTTTCTCCTTTAGAGTTTTTGTTTACACGTTTTGTTTAAATATTAAAATAATAATAATAATAATAATATTTCGTTGTATTTTTTAGCTGAACGACTTGGACATTTGACTGTTGAATATCCTCCATCATTTGCAAATACGCCGATGAAAGAAGCTTGGAGTTGGGACGGTAGACCAGTGAATATAACTTGTTTAGCTGAGGCCATTCCAAATGCCACAATCACCTGGTTCTTTAGATCAAACCCAGAAATTCTAGTCGTAGATAATCCACCCGAAGTTCAAATTTTTGGAAGGGAAGCTCAAAGCTCACTTCAGGTTCGTATAATGTATAATATTTACTATTTAACTTTTAAATACTTTCTACTTCAAGCTCATTATTGTTTTGTCAATCTATTTACGATTTTTTAAAGGGGAAGATTGCAAAATATTATTATTATTATTATAGGTCTACCCGATAAATCGTGAAAGATATGGATTTTATGTTTGTGTTGGTAAGTGAAATATCTACATATATGTATATATTGTAAATTGGGTAAAGATTTCAGATTTTTTTTTACTAATTTTTGGGTATTATTATTTATCCATTGAATAGCTACAAATCGACTTGGCACAGCCAATCATCAAATTCAGCTGAAGGAAGCTCGAAAACCCGGTTTGATTCTTCAAGTGATTACACATGAAAAGACGGCAACGAGTGTAGCGTTCAAAATTGTCGGTCCAGTCGATGATGGTGGTTTGCCCATTACACGCTTCGTTGCACAATACAAAGAAGGGAATTCCTATCAATGGCATGAAGCAAAGGCTATTCAATGGCCAGTTGGTAAGAAAATTATTTTCACTCTTGACAAGTTTATATGATAAGACTGCCAATAAAATTCCTGTTCACTTTTGACAATACTACCACTATCAACTAGCGTAGTGCACTGTGCTGAACGGTAGTGGACGAGAACCGTAATTTAGTTTTAGGAATCACTACAATTTTTGGCAATCACCAATATTCCAACTTCCTACTCCACTGCTCCTATTTTACTTTTTCCCTATGTCAAAGCGGAATGTGTCATGCATGGATATATGTATACTGTACATATATGAACATTTAATACGTATAATTTAGTATATTATTTGACGTAAAATCAATTTCAAAGTATGTGTAATACTTGAATTCCGTTATCTTTTACAGATCAACAACTATTTATTGTTGAAAACTTGGAACCTTTGCGACAATACCAGTTCAGATTTGCAGCCGAAAATTCTGTTGGTGTAGGAGATTTCTCTCAAGAAAAATTCGAGGTACGTTTCCCTCTTTACTATAATAGTATGATGAATTATTTTATGTGGGTTTTACCGTTCATGATTTATTGTTAATAAAATGTAAAATGAGTAAATTCACTAGATTAAATATGTATGTATTTGTTCATGTTTTATTTTAGCTAATGCCTAAACGCTCATTCCCAGAACCACCCAAAATTTTGGGAGAAACGTATCAAGGATTCGCAATTAACCCCTACCCCGATCGTTTTGAGTTACGGTGGCAAGTTCCTCAAGATAATGGAGAGAGAATTGACTATTTTGAAATTTCTTATGTTCCCGTAAGTTTCTCATCACCTTTTGTTTGTTTGTACAAATGTAAAAATTATAGGCAGAATTGCTTTACCTACAATTAGTTTAAATAATTTATTTGGATATATGTAAACTAATAATATTATGTATTTTTCTGTGTAGGTGAGAAATGTTTCTGGTGAGTGGTCTAGTTATGGAAGTCGGCTAGTAGAACAGGTGCGTTTATGGATAATATGATAACTACATAATTCTATAACAGCATTACAAATTACACATGAATCGGAGGTGATAGTAATTAAATCATGATATTTGACTAATTTCTATGATTTCTATGAAATTTTTAGAAACCTCTCGGAGAACCACGACATATGCTCAGAAATTTGTCTCCAGGTTTGTTTCCTTCTTTTTCAGAATAATATCTTGATTATTTTTATGGAGGTTTGAAAATTAATTCAATTGCTGCTGGTGAATTCAATTGCGACCTCAATTGAATGAGTATGTAAACATCTAATAATGTGTTTTTGCTTTCCAAAAAATGTGTCCAGGTACTTTTTATAAAGCTGAAATTCGAGCTCATAACAGGTGCGTTTATGGATAATATGATAAATAACTTTTGATATTTTTTTGATAAATTTTAGTCTATAAACGTACAATATACAGACCTGGTAAACCCTGAGAATATCTTTTTTTTAACTTGAAAAATTTCAGCATTGGGAATAGCCCGCCCTCAACCGTCTATGTGAGAACTGCTCTTCCACCTTCAGGTAATCCAATTGTTTTATCAAATATTCGCTTGTAAATCCTTTCTTTAATAATAATACTTTGGTAGGCTCTCTAAGCATAGCATTTTTCAGTCAGTTATAACTTTTACAATTTATAACCAAGCATCATTAACACTATAATAATGAATTCACAACCAGACTGAAAAGTTTAATATTGAATTCTTATTTTTTCTGAACTAAAAAAATTTGTGAATTGAAATACAAAAGTGATAACTGATATTTTAGGTTGCATTTAATGCATAACTTTCTAATGAGGCATAATGTACATAAAAAATGTATTTTTCTTTGAAGCAATTAATATAGTAATCAAGTTTGGACAAAAATATAAATAATGAGCTTGTATCGTTTCTCTGAAATTGGGGTTGTCTGTTTTTTTTCTTATACCATTTTGAAATCGTGACGTGGCTTCCAGTATTTACAGTTTGACAAGTTGTGATATAATGATAACAAAAATAATAGTTATAAAAGTAATCTCTCTTTGAACTTTGCTTATAATATTTGCAGTGATGTTTCGTGGGGGATTTTTGTTCTTAATTGCACGAAGTTCTTTGTAATATAAAAGATTTGTGATTCTCGTAAAATGTATATTTGGCAAATTTTCTCTATTTTCTATGCTTTTGAAAAAAAAATACTTTTTGGTAGTTTCTGATAATTATTATTAACTTTTACCAGAGAACATGGGACTACTTAATATTTAATGGTGCTCATAATTCTAGCCATTTTAATACAAATGTAAAAAAAGTTAAAAGCGTTAATATTTTAGAAACGCGGAGAAAGTTTGGGAGAAATTTGTACATACTATAATATACTACAACGGTATAAATTAAGAAATGGGAAAAGGGAAAGTAGGTAGGAAAAATCACATCACGATTAGGTCAGGAACTTTGCTAATGTTGACGACTGACGAATCATCGAATCGGCATTAGCTTAAATTCTATTTTCTTCTTTCTATTTTTTTCCTATTTAGATTCAACAAGGGCGACGGTCGCCCCTAGTCCTTCTTCGTCGAATAATTTACAGTCTATTCATCATGGTCTCTTCATTTTTGTCTTTTATGTGATTATTAGCAACGCTATACCCTTTTCAAGAACAATAAATTTTAGTTTTTTCTCTTCTAGTTCAAGTAGTAATTTTTTCTAAGCCTATTTATTTAGTTTTTTTATAATGTAATGATACAATATTTTGTACAATAATGCATACATTCGAGTAATAATTCATCATGTCTCTTTTACTGCGTGTACACTGTCAGCATAATATAAATATAAATATAATTATAATACTTAATACAAAAAAGTTACATAATGTACCATTTAAAGTTATACTGAAATGTTGGTTTTTTTCCCTGTAATAGTTGCGTAATAATTACCTCACTTCTAAATTCTAAGTTCTAAGTTATTGATTTTTCCTATTTTTCTGAATCAGGAAAAGTGAAAGTCATGTGTCGTATTAACTGGAAATTTTGAGCATACTAGTTTAATGTTTAATAGATAGGTTACGATATCGTCTCAATTGTCAGTGAACAATATCATTGTACTCTTAATATATTCTTATATAATAGTTTTCTCGTTTCCTTTCTTTACTTCCTTAGAATAAGCATAATTTTTCATTTCTACACTATACTAGCAACTAGCAAGGAGATACATGACAATTTACAATAATAGCATACTGTATAATCTTTCTAAATGTGCAATGTACATTTTATTAAATATATTAAACACAATAATAAGGACACAATACAAAAGATACAAGTAGCTCTTAGTAACTATGATAATTAATAATTCACATGCTTCAGAAATGATAGGCGTGCACATGATGCATCATAGTCCGTAATATAATATTTAATATTTGATACTTCTACGTACTTAATCCGTATGAATACCAAATACCAACAATCAGTGTTTTATTAATTAATTAATCAATTATTATTGCTGAAGAATATGTACAGCTTGAAGCTGGCATGTGGTGCTCTGTTGTACAGTATACAATATACAAGAATAGAATAGAATATTAATAATAATTAATAATTCAACTATAAACTTAATGGGATTCTGATTAAATTCAAACATATATACCTACGAGTGTAAAATATTTTTAGTTCATTACAATGCCAAAAAATACATAAAACGTAGGGGGAAGAAAATAGATTTTTAGGGTAATTTTTCATCCCTTAGTTTTTAGTTGGTATTGGAATGAAGATTTCATCATTTTGATTATTTATTCAACATTCCTTATCCAAGTATGTTTTGATGTCAGTGATTTGAATTCTTTTTGTACCTAGTGGGACACACCTTTTGTACAATTACCTATAGCGTATACAGTATACATATATGCGTGCATAAAATTAGAAAATTGATTATTAATTATTATTAAATAATCATTACTTCGGAACTGGCGGGTATATATTATACGATCAATAATCAAATCAGTAGTTGTATAATTGTTCATTTCCCTATTTATTTAAAAGGAAATAAATTTTGATGGTATGTATAATGTATAGTGGTAGCCTTTTTTGCTTGATTTTTTAATTAAAAATTGGTAGGTTTAAAATCAATAGATGTGTGTAAATCATAAATTACCAATAAAATAATAACATTATACATGTAACACGTACTTAGATTCTCTGTTGTCTATAGATCATGATTTTGATATTGATCGGAATTTACACAACGCAACATGTAAATATTTATGTCAGCTGTAAGACATGAAATATGAAATATAGATATATGTAGCAGTTTGATACGTAAAAAAGAGTAACGAGTGGACTATATTTCTACAAACAAAAACATTTACATAATAAAAAGTTTAGGTGTAATGAACAACTGTACTATTTACTTGTAGATTACATAGCATATGTAGGATAAGATAGCATCTAGAAATTTTCAAAAATATTACTGGGGCGCAGGAAATGTTTTATCTTGTGCCTTGAACTTTGAACTCTTCAAAATTCTTCATGTCATAATTTTTTATTCCAGTCAACTAGGTTTTACTACAAAATATTATTTTCTTTTGAAAATTTTGAAAGCCTACGTTCATTTTAATTTACGACAATTGTGTATAGTTGTTTTTGTCATTTTAGTGTTTGATGTTTGACTACAGTTGTGTACTAACCCAATCACCCAATCAGCCTTTGAAAATTGAAATCTTGATTTGGTTTTGTTTTAATTTGTGAGTTGTACTTAGGAGAAATAGGAGAAAATGTACTGTTTAGATAGGGGAGTAGTAATAAAAGAACCCCCGCACCAAAATCTGAACTATAAAAAGAAAAAAACATTTTGCCTGTATAAAATTACCTTATTATTGCTACTTGATATAATCGTAATCGTAATGTCTACATAGTACTTTTTGGCGTAAATAATGAACTGAACGGTTAAAACGTAAAAGCATTTATGTACAATACACACGTAACTTGTAACTAAACTCTTTAGTCAAATTATCTAAGCAGTTTAATAAATAATAAATAGTCATTTCAAAATAAAAAACTGGCGTAAGTACATTAAGCAAAAATAGGAAAAAGGATGCAGTATATTGTAATATATATCGTATAGAGTATTTTATAACGTATGTATGAATTACAAATACATACCTACTTATGTACATTGTACATAATATTTCTGTAGATGTATGAATTTACACGTCGTTATCCTTCCCCGTTGAGTTTAATAAAATTCCTAATTTTTTGAAGCATGAAAAAATAAAAATGCATCTTTGAAACAAATGTATGCATACGGAAAAAGCAGAGAGGAAGGAGAAAAGAGATAGGAGATCTTGTATTATATATTATTATGATAATATTTAATATATTATAGCAGTGACAAGAACAAAGTACCTTGAATTCGGGATCTGATAATCTGCATTTAAAAAAGTATGAACTGCAAATTAATATTAGCTTACAAACACTTAAACTACAAAACTATGATTACAAAATTATATATTATGTAGGAAAGAAAGATCAGCCTTTAGAGAGGAAAAGTGACACAAATTAAAAGATACAATTAAAATTTTGAAATCGTCGTTTCAATTAATAAAGTCCTTCTATTCACATGTCTTTAAAAATATCAATTACAATGTGTAAATAGTAAATATTTATATTAGAAGTGCCAATTTCATAATTCTACTTGAGTATTTTAACCTGGTGAAAGCAGAGAGTGTCTAAGTATATCTTTACTTTTACATTGTTTTAGTTTTTCAGTTTTGAGCTTATTTCATAATATGTATTTTTTTCAAGTTTCGATTTTCGATATAAAATAGGTAAATGTAGCTGAGAATGTGTAGAAAGAAAGTCTAAAAACGTTTATTATTATAATTACACGCAGTATTTGTTAAAATTGTAAGAATAAATGTGTTTTGTACTAGTGGATAGTAAAATACAATAAGAGTATAACGACCGACCGTTTTCTGTACCGGATGAACGAGTCGTTCATTTTCTATACAAAACGTTGAAATCATGACCTCTTTTAGCACGCGTCCCAACTGTTCAGTTCCAGATTGGAATTCCTCTCTGATTTCTTAGAGGTCATGAACGAACGCAGGAAATATTTGTGCAAACTCAGGATCATTATTTTGTTACTAGTTTTATGCTGCTATTTATCGACTAATGTCGATATTACTGACCTGTAAAAATCTAGTAAAATTGCAAAGGAGGATGAGAAATAATTTTAAAAAGTCAAATAAAATTTCAGCTGAAAACTTTTAACTTTTGACACATGGAAAGCGATAGGTATAGGAAAAAGATAGAAATGGTATGAGAATTTTGGGGATGCAGAAAACAAACAAAATCATTGAATGAGCGTGTTCTATAAGTAAAATAAACGCTTCATGTACAATTAACCTACTACATAAATGTAAAATACATAAAACGTACTTATACTAATGATAATACGTATGCCATGCGGATAAAATATACAATGTACATAACAATAATAAATATATTATAATTATTATTGAAATAAAAAAACCAATATTCATCATTATGAAATATTATAGTAAGCTATACTTTTACTTTTACTCCATCAATAATTAAAAAGTAAATAAATTTTGTTAATGGGCATTTGTGAATGAGAATATTTAAAAACAGAATGAGAATACTGATAAACAAAATATTATTATACATGACATGACGATGATTAGAACTTAGAACTTAATTAGGTGTAATACTTAATACATAACACAAGATTGATGTAAAACGAGTTCGACATTTATAATTTATAACATTGTATATATATATATATATAAATGTATGCGTATATGATGATACTAATAATAATTACAAATTATAAATACAATAAAAGATTACACTTACGATTAGAAAAATGCGAGATACATAGGCATGAAGATACTACTACGGTATTATTATTATTGCATCTATTTTGGAATGTTTTCCAGTGTTTTCAGTTGTAAATTCTAAATGCTCATAGAACTTGTGTATTTGTGTATTGGGTTTTATTGCTTTCTCTTTTCATACATGGGGGAAAGTCATTTAATTATATAGCGACTTCAGTATCAAGGGAAAATAAAAGTATAAAAGTTTTTATAGGAAGTGGGAGCGTGATAACGTTTTTTGTCGTTTTATGAGTTTTTGCCTTGTTTTTTTTGTTGACAATTCTCATCATAATTTGAGTTGTTTTTTTACTATAAACATAATATTTCTAATACATATTTCTTCTTCTTCGTACACTCTGGTCTCCTTCGCCTTCGTCTGTGGTCAATTATGTAAGAGCCAAAATATTCTTTCTAACTTTCTTAATACTAGAAATTAGTCTACTTTTTGTTTTGTAACTTTGTGTCTCGTGATGAGTATAAAAAGATACTGTATAAAATAATGCATTTTAGTAATTCCTCTAGTGTACGTAATATTAATATATTTTGTTGCTGCGTGACATTCTTGCTTTTCTGTTGACAATCAACTTTGGCTGCGTTGCAAATTGTGAGTCGAGTTGTGGACATCTTTGCTGTTCTATTATGATACATGAGATTAAAGGTACAAGGGCTTTCTAGTACAGGCCCTTTTATTTATAGACACTATACATACCTAATTTTGAATGGCTGTCTTGTCTTTTTGGTAAATTTTAATTTTTATGCTGCCTTTTTTGTCGCTTCCATAAACTTAGCAAGTAGAATTAGCAAAAGTGTTTTTTGATCTGATTTCTCCTATATATATAAGACATAATATTGTTTGCAAATGTACATAGAAAATGTTTTCATTATAGATTATAGTGTTACTTTAAACTTTAACGCGTACATTTTAGCACGATTAAATAGTTTATGACTTTTAGCAATACTTTTATCATAATATTTAAATGAATGTCTATAGTTTATGATTAAATGTATTGTACATGATTAATTCTGAAACTAATAACCGTATTTTTATGATATTAAATTTTCAAAATATATAGGTACTGTCGGTTATGAAGTGGCTGAAAACATTTCAGACGCTTCCCTCAAGATGCCAATTTTGATTGCTATCGTTTTGGCTATTTTACTCATTCTCCTTTGTTTCCTGGACGTGGCTTGCTGTAAAATGAATAAAACTGGAATAATGTGGACATTGACGCATAAAGCTTGTGGGAAGAAAAGTGACACTAATGGAGCTAAAAATGTTATTTGGTAATTTTCCACTTTTCATCTCAATATTTAAGGACATGTATATACAATATGTAATGTGTAAACGTACCAATTTAAAGATCAAAACAGTAAATGTTATGATAATTGTTCTTTTTCTCACTTTATACAGTGAAAAACAGCCACTGAATGAATCAATAGTTGATGTACGAGATTCAAAAAATAATCACAGGTATACGAGCACAACATACTTAAAAACATTTAGACTACTTTTACGTTTTATGTATATGATACATGATATTTATAAATGTTACGCATCATTATTATGTCACATTCAACAAATCTGGTATAATTTGACCGTGACTGTTGATTTTATGACGAATTTTCTCTTCATTTTTACAGTATTCCACATGGGAAAATATCAAGTTCAAATGGAACAAAATCTGATCATAATCCGACTGTGTCAGCGGTTTAAGAAGAAAAATTCCCCACGTCTTTTCCCTATCGGCATAATGTATATTTATTATGATATGAAACAAATACAACAATTAATTACATAATGCTTTTAGTATGTATAAAATCTCCAGACTCCAGTTGTCACAAAATGAATCTTAAGAGCTATATTCATTATATTTTAAACTAGACTATTTTTTGTGTATCTCCATAAAATGAATGTATAGTGCAACATGCTGTACTACAAATAATATTTTATTATGAAACTTTGCTGCATACATGTTTTAGTACATAATAGTAGGTAATATAAATTATTGTAAACTATAGTAAATAATAATATAAAATAGTGCAGTACGCCTTTTTTTTATACTGATGAAATATAATGTAACACAAAATAATGTGTGAACTATGAACTTGAGGGGTAAATGATACATTTTAAGTGTTATTTTAGAAAAATTTTACACATATTTACACGTGACCAAATGTACACATTTTACAGTTAATCTTCTATCTTAAAAAATTTAGAATATGTAAAATGTAAAAGCTTTAACTAAAATGAGGTATTATAATACTGAAAAAGCTTCACATTTCTAGTTTTACACACGTTGTGGTCACTGTACTTATGTATAATGTATAATGTAAATATTTAGTCTCAAAAACAAAAGCATCTTACTAAAAGTAAAAGTAGTGGATAAATCAGGAAAATTCACTTTGTTGTCCCAAATATTGATTGCACAACAAAATCCAGATTTAATAAGCTGTAAAATACAACAACAAAAAACGTAGGCTTAAAATACAGGTAGACTAAATATAAAAATGCATCTTTTTATCTCAACTTTCCCCAATTTTTTTTCTATCTCGTATAGGAATGAAGAATAAGAAAATCGAAAAAGTAAACCATGACAATTATCCGAATAGTCATTGCCAATATAGCAGAAATGGGCATATTATTAACGCGTATTCTTAAATTATGCGATTTAATAGTACTTTTATCTTTTATATAAGTCCAAGAAGATGCATTAGATTTAATGTGCATAATCCATAAATTCATCTCTTCAGCAAGAGGAATGAAGCAATATTTTCTTGTAACGTTTGCAGTAAATAATTTGCATTATTTGTGTAGTAGTATCAATTTATATTTATGTACTTATGACTTTTATGGTTTGCAACATGCACATTGTACAAGTTACAAGTAAATTAGTCACTTTAATTTTTGTAAAAAATCACTATAAAATAAATCTACGGGTTTTCATTTCTATGTAAATTTTGTCGTGTATTTATCTATCAAATTTTGATAATTTTGAGGTTTGATAATTTTGAGGTGATAATTTTGAGTTTTGAGGTTGTAGATTGCACATGAATATAGATGTCGACAGTTATATGAAATATATGACCAGTTATTAGTTATTATGCCGTCACAATTTTTGTTGCTAATTTTGTAGTAAGTGGTGTTGAGATTCTTTATTCTCCACAGATGTATGATTAAAATATACCCAAGTGATCCTATTATTTTTAATAAGTATTTAGAATTTAGAATACGTGTACAGTAAAACAAAGTATGAGAGTGTGTATGTAAATGTGCGACAATAGCTGGTGTGGTGCAGAACTAAAACGAGCAAAAGAAGGGGGTGTGCTTGTATCGAAACTGATTAGAGTTGTATGGAATAAGTAATAAATACATAAATATAAGCAATTTAATGTCCGAAAAATTGTGTATTATGTAGAATAATTAATATGCAAAAAAATAATTTTAATGACTGTATAAGGAAATAATAATAAAACAATGTACAATTTCTCCATGTGTCACAAAAGCATATACACATTACATAATACATATACGTCACAGAGAAAATTCCGTATTCTAAAAAATTAATTCTAATTTTATTTACCAATGAAGAGAACAGAGAGTAGAAAAAGTGAAAAAGATTCTTGTCAAACTTTCAAACTACGATAAATTACGATAAATTATGTAGTTGTGCTCTGAGATAGACTAAATGTGTGTAGAATTTACTACTGCCATCACAAGACTTTAAAATTGTTTGAGTTTATAAAAGCCTTGTAAGTTTGTGTATAAATTACAAATTTTTGGTAAGTATGAAGTACGAAGAATGTACTACTTATTAGATACATAATTAACAAAATATTATCCATTAGTCCATATGATAAGGGTACATAATATAGAATATAGCGTAGAATTGTTGTAAATTGTAAATCAGAAATAATTATTGGGTGATTTAATTTTACATACGAATTTTCAAACCTAATTATTATTACTACTAGTAATTTACTAGTATTGTAAACATTTGAGTCGAATTCTATAATAATATTCCTGAGATTCAGAGAGATATCTACAACGATTTTGGTCATGTGTAAAACTTTCTTTCTCAAAAGTTTTCAGTTTTTGTGGTGAAATGGAAAGTGGAAGTAAGTGAAAGTGACTTGGGAATATGTATATGAGTTATACTATGTAAGTGTGCCTGTTGACAACAGCTATCTCAAATTATTTATAAAAATATGCATACAAAATACACAAAGTCTGCAGAGCACGCTCTAGAAAATTAAGAGTTAGAATATTTTGGGTTAAGTGTAATAAAATAATCAATAATAGTAATAATAATAATTATTTTACATGAAAATATTATAATTTATAATGTAACGTAATAATATGAAATATGAATGTACATCGTAGACAAATACACTAACCGATCTCTTTTTATTAAACATGGTACATAATATCTTGTATTTAATTAATAATAATTAATAATGATATGTAATTTGAACACAGAAGACTTAAAAATATCGCAACTTCTTGTACTATAATTGAATAATTCTATGATGATTTTATGGTGAAAAATATGTTATTGCAAAAATGAATGTAACTATAGGTTATGCGTAAATGATGTGTACTACTTATAATATCCTTAATATAGTATTGTATTTAAGGTCTCCTACTTGTGAAGAATCTAGTTTTATTTATGTTATACTGAATACTGAATAGGTGTAATGTGTACGAATAAAGCGAATCAACTGTGCATTCGTTACGAGTTATGAGCTAATATGTATTTTTGAGGTGGAAAGTTTTTAACAGGGACTATATATTTTTTCATTCACACTATGTAATAAATGCATATTAGATGAACTTTTGTTTACCAGATCAGTGAAACATGTTAGTTTCGTAAATATATAACTCTTTTAAAATTTGGATACGGTGGAAGACACGACTTTGCAATTTTGCGAGTATCAGAGTAAACCAAGTCTATGAACCTTAAGGCTTAACCTTCTATCGCCACACAGGAAAAGGATTCAAAGATGAAAAAAAAAACGCGAGACTATATATACTATGAAACTATTTTTTTACTCATGTGGTAAACAAAAGATCATAATAAATACACAAATACCATTTTCAAAAAAAGGAAACTTGTTTTTGTATAGTATTATGAATTATGAATGATAAATCCTAGGTCGTAGGCTACACACCACACACTGTTTTAGTATTTACTATTTACATGTAAAATAAATAGCTTGTATGTTGATATAATAATTATGATACTGTGTAAATAAACACTATCTGAACATAAGAACTATTATTATTATTATTGTGTAATAAAAAACATTGAAAAGCGGATAAAAAACACTGATGACAATTTGTGAACATTATTTCTTGTTGCCTATCGCCTAGCTATCTATGAGCATGTAAGAAATAAGAAGTCATAAAAGGATGGATGAAAACTGAGCCAATCCTTGTCATATACATTGATTTTTTTCCCATTTCTCATAATCGGCATTGACATAACATTTTTCATGAGGAACATATTAGCACTGCGTGTCCAAATTTCGACTATTTTAGTTAAAATACTGAATTCCTGGACCAAAAAATTACTTAAAAGGTAACAAATGAAAACAACCCTAATCCGGGCAAAAGATAAGAAGGAGGCATAATGTGTACATATTTGAAAAATTAAGCTCTTTAAAGTGTGTCGTGTTGTTCATGAATGGAAATGAAATTATACAGGCAAACACAAAATGTGTCAAATGTGCATATAAATAATTCGGTACATTTTAGATTGTGTATGGAACAAGTAGAGACTTTTCTAATGTATTAAGTATAACGGAGAGATATCCATTGGCAGGGGAAAAAATAACTACACAAAGATTAAAACTAGTCTGTATAGTGTAGTGTCCTAATATAGGTATCAAATTACAAGGGGTTTGAATGTGTAAAGTATAACAATTAGTTTTCTACATACACTACACACACAGAGTAAAAAATTTGCGTGTGGGAGTAAACACGAATGTGATAGAAGTTACCCTTGAATTCAAATCCATTTGTACGATTTTTCCAACGGAAAAATATCAGATTTCTGCCGATTTGTGAATTTTTAATTGTAATTTTAGTTTAATTTTAGGTTTAAGACGGACTGTCAGTTATGACAGTTGTCTAATTAGATTGATAGTGGAAAGATTAAAATGAGTAACAATAAAAAGGTGCAGT